>NJDC01005546.1:80339-98611 GCA_002245475.1 Calephelis virginiensis
AACTTTTTGGAGTTTACACCTTAAGAAACGATTTGAGTTATAAGGCCCGGTACGGAAATTTTATGAGGAGTAAAATCAAGTGTAACACGAAAAGTTGAGGCGTTACGTAGAAAGAGACAAACCGCTTCAGTCCTTCAGTATTTTTTTCCCCTTCAGGACTGACGATCTCGCCCGAACAAAAGTCGAGTCGCCCCGAGCGGGTCGTCATTCGGCTCCGCTACAGTCGAGTTACGTATTGACATTAGTCGAATAATTTAAAACGCAGTCGACTTGTTCGAATGATTACAGATATATGTTTGTTTCTCTTATCATTTTAGCAGGTGCGTTCATTTACCTTTTTTTTTTCTATTCGATGTATATCATAATTATTGTTCGTAAGGAGTGAACTCCAATCGTGCGTCGTAGCTGACACACACACACACACTTTATGTTACCAATATTGTATTTTCTACTTTGTATATGTCATTAAAATAAACATTTATATTTCGATTTTAGGATATAATATAATAAGTATTAGTACAATATGACAATTTTCTTACTTTCTTGTACATGCTTATTTGTCTCATTTATAACACTATAAAGGTTATATTTTAATAATATATACTTAACTGATAAAAACAAACATACCAAAACCACATGTTTTGAATTGGCGCCTATCGCTACTCGATTGTACCTGCATCAGACCACAGAAAGAACTTCGATTGAAGCGCTTTTAAGTAACTGTGCTTAAAAGTTTACATTTTGTCTTGTTTCGTAAAATGCCACAATGATATTCCTTTTGTAACTCAACTATTTTTTTGTAAAGCTTTTTTTTGTATATCGGTTTTGTCTTGGTGGAGGATATGTTCACTTTTATATCTACAGTTGAAAGCTTCATCATCAATTAATCTGACAATGCACAACTGAGGAGTGACTTTTGTGCATTTTTATCAACTTTTTATACATATATTTGTGGATGTGTTTTTGCTTATAAGATATTAAATCTTCAAAAACACACAATATTGATCAAAATGTTAATTCAACGAATTTTGGAAAAAATGCAAAATTTTTTTGTTTATACAAAACTATTTTTATACCATAATTGTAATGTATTACAGCCAAAATATAAGTTATTAACAGTTGTGTTATTGGCATGGTCCTTGGTATTAGAATTTGGAAACCAGGTTGTCGGTGTTTTAACAAGCTGTGTAGTGAAAGTGCAAGTTTTACACAACTACCCGCATGTGTGTGAGATTTACAATAAGATAACCTTTTTTGAGTGGTAATTTTGGGTTCATAAATCAAGTTTTAAATGTAACAATATAAAAATATATAAAAGATTTTTCTTTACAGGTGACTCCACTAAATAACAAGGATTTCAACTTTGTGCAATTCCTCCAAGAGATAGCTTCAGAGCAATCCTTTGAAGTTACGTATGTGGATATAGAAGAGAAGTCGATGACCGGCCGCAGTCAGTGTCTGGTGCAACTGTCCACATTGCCTGTTGCGGTTTGCTACGGCTCCGGGCTCACCAGCAAGGATGCTCAGTCTTCGGCTGCTCAAAACGCTCTAGAGTACCTGAAGATTATGACTAAGAAGTGAAACGCCTCAACATTTAGCAACATCAATACAGCACAGCCAGTGCCAGTCTATGCCAAACCATAGATTTAAATCAAAATATTATATGGCCACTTAATTTTATTTTGATGAAATTGTGATAGAATAATAAAAGCATAGATTAGCACTAATGGCCTGCGATTGATGTCGCAAGGTCTTGAGACTATACTTATCTTCGTAACCACTTTCCATTTGAGTATGGCTTTAAGGCCAATTTCAGTAGTACTTCGGGCTATGCTATGTAATTGGCATATTTGCAGTCTATTTATTAATGAAATATAATCAAATATATATAGAACTATTTTTCCATATTAAAGTATACTTTGTCCAAAATGCATATTATGCAAATGGCTCGGTCTCTGATAGATGTATATGTGTTTGTTCACAAATCAGGTCCGTTGTCAAATTTTGTAAGTAAAAATCCATACTAATATTGTAAATGCGAAAGTCGGTTTGTCTATTGCGCTTTCACGATTAAACCGACGAATCGATTTTAATGAAATTTGGTATGCGTATAGCTATAGATCCGAGTTCAAACACGGGCAATCTTAATAACACATTGATTTTGATGGGATTTTGTTTTCGAAAAGTATGTCATGATTTGGAGGATTTAGATGGAGGGTTTTCTAAAAAATACTTTCTTTAGTGGTGTTGGAGTGGAGTGATGAAACGTGGTAATGAAATGAGAGTTGTATTTTTTGCAATTTTCTTTTAAATGATCAACTTCCATAACTTGATGAAATTTATTTTTTTAAATAGTAAAGAAATGTTTACACTGAATTCATAGTATAGGACTTAGGCGGCGTATGTCTCTTACCATTAGGAAAACATGTTTATATCGACTTCAACTACTAGGAAAAAAAATTGTGGGCTTAAACATTACAAGTCGAATATCAATCCATAATGAGTATCGTTATGTTTCTTGGACTCCTTTTACGAAAATTGCGCGGACAGAAGAGTATGAAGTTTTTCACATTTATTTTATATGTAGAAGTGTAGAATGCTGATATTTTTAATAATAGTGCTTATAAAGTGCATTAAATCAATAAATAAAACATTGCAAATGCTACCATACATTTGACACACAAACAAAAATATTGATAACAATAAAATATCACAGATGGCGAACAAACTATATTCTTAATGTTTGTAAACAAAGTAGTTGGTCTATGTAAATGAAGATGGCGTTGTTATCAAAAAGATAATTAACAATAGAACTTTAATAATCCTTGAACATAATAATTTAATAGTTTATATTCAATGATTTTTTATTTCTTATTTTTATATTGAATGAACTATAATTAAAATTTATTATGGTCTAGTTTCGACCAATGGGCGACCTCTAATCTATATAGATCCGCAGCACACAATTGCAAAATGAACTTACATGTTTAGAATTGATAAAATTGTCCATATAAAAAACTTGCAGCCTGCCCCAGCTTTGCACGATTTGTTTCAATAGGAAGGAAACATTCCTTCCTATTGAATCTCTATCTATTATAAAACCGCATCAAAATCCGTTGCGCACTTTTAGATCTAAGACTAATATGGACCGACAGCGGAAAGCGATTTTGCTTTTTTTATATTATGTAGTAATCGTGCATTAGTAACTTGAATGAACGCAAGGTATATATATTATACGCTTTCTTGAGACCTTTTTAATTATAGTTATCTCTTGCCATTGTATTTGAAAGTCATGTAACTATTGAATGGTCAGGATAAAAATAACCTAGATCTTCCGGGCGTCGACTACCCCACGCTCGTAAAATTTTGTTGTAATTGTTTTAGTTTTCATAAACTTTCCAAAATTCTAGAATTATGATAGCATTATCGGATATCATAATGGGACTCGTGATCCGGTTCCAAGGATTCCAGTAACCAGAACGCAGCACCAAGTCGAGGTACGGTCTCCCGGGAGACAGCCCTTGTTGCTGGCGTTGTAGGGAACAGTCCAATCCATCTAAATAATGATGTCTCGGGCTGAGCACTTTGCTCGGCCCACAAAGCCCGGTGAAGTTGTAAAAACCGCGAGGTTGGCAACACATTAGTCATTCCAAAAAAAAAAAAGTTCCAAGGATTACATGTTGATTTGCAATATACCTATCATTCTGATCACAGGACAACTACGCATCTGTAACATCTATGGTATCTATACGCTACGGTTGTCACTCATCTTCAGGAGATAGCCGTGTGCTGGTTAAGCGAATTGTATAAAATACCTTAAGCTATATTTGTATATTTTCAAACTAGCTACCAGGCCTACGGCCTCGGGTCTCGCGAGATGAAATTTGTTTTATGTAAAACTTGTTGTGAATGATGATGACGAAAAATTATGTCAAAAAGGTTCACTTCTTACGCGGGTACAACTAATACACACATATTTTATAAGATTTATCATGAGAACTGCCTGAAAATGATTTCCGTCATTTCAGTTAAATGAATTCATTACCTATGATTATTTTTTAATCCTTAGCCTGTATTAATATACACCAATAAAAGGATAACGTCAAATTAAGTCAGTAGGTTCAGGTGTTGGACTTGACTTCATGAGGCAACAAAAAAAATATGGTTTTTCCAATTTTTCAATAAAAAGTGTTGCTTGGGATTGGATGTGTGTCCGGTTTGGCGATAAACTTGCCACCTATCCCACTTTGGGACTTAGTGTTTTCGGCATGTCATGGGTGCCCTGGTTGTACCTCTGCCTACCTTTTCAGTGATATGGGCGTGAAGACACTTTTTTAAGTCATTAGGACTTATTTAAAGCTTGCCATCTATCCCACTGTGGGACTTAGTGTCTTTGGCTAGTCGTGAGTGCCCTGGTTGTACCTTTGCCTACCTCTTCGGCGATATGGGCGTGAAGACACTTCTTTTAGGTCAGTGGACCTTATTGAATGAATTGTTTTTGCTTTACCTACAGAACATTATAAATACTGCCAATATGCGAAAGTAAATAGCATAGCCCGTAAACTTAAGACAAAGTATGGAGTGGTCATATAACAATACAAGCTATACTTTGCATAGAATTAGTGTAATTTTCCCAGCGTGGAAATTACTCAAAAATAATAATTTAAAAAAAATGTAAAAAAAAATTAAAAAATATATAAAAAAAATACAAAAAAAGTGTGGATTATAAATTTCCAGTTTAATATTCAGCATTATTTAGACAATGTTTTTCGCGTTTATATTCAAACGGAATATTCAATATTTATCATAAATCGTTAGCTTTAATATAACAAGATATAAACCAATGTGCTTTTAGTTTTAGTCACTGTTTAATATCACTTTATTTTTGGTGTGTTGAGGATTTTTCTAACGTGCTGAGCATTAAACGGAAAATATTCTCAGCTGGTTATTATTGTCTTGTTGACGAACTGCCCGACCTTTGCTTTGTGACTAGTTGTCCCACATTGCAGTTAAATTTACAAAACGCAAGGGTTGGAACTTGCAGATATACGATTTGTAAATCACTTAAGAGGCAGGATTTAGGGTTGCTTTCAAATTTTAATTTACCAGTGGTTGTATGGGTTTTCTTTTGAACACAAGATGGAAAACTTTGCAGGGAAGCTGAGAACTAGAGGGTAGAGTGAAACATTCACTGATGTTTAAGGATGTGAAGTTGGGATCCCTTGCCTGTGAAAATGGGCATTATTTTAATGCAAAGTATAGAGGTTGTAACAATTTCTAACTGTGAAGTATCTTCGTTTTGCTAGCCCTAACCGCTGGCAACCACGAGGGTCCTACACGCACCAAGTTTCTTTTAAGTTGAATGGTGTGAGTTCAACCTGCCCATATACAACATCGCACTGTTCAAGTTAGAAAAGACTAATTGGAGTAAAGGAATGGAGTTCTGTTCAACCAAGACCAACTAAATAAAAACTGTGCCAGTACATCCAGGCACCTTAGGCACAACACATTTTATGTTTAGTCAGTCTTGGTTTTACTTTATTGTGTATTTAATATAAAAAACTTAGCATATGTCGCGTAATCATATTTTTCTCCTTGCTTAGCAGTATTTTTAAAAATGAAATGTTATCACTAAATGTTTTTTTTTTCGTGTATTCCTCTTGAATAAAATTTGGTGTTGCTTACAGGTTTTATTATATCCACCCTAATTATTTAAAACTGTATTTATTTTTGTTAAATTTAAACTGATTCAGTTTTTCTTGTCTTGGATTTAAACGTGGCGTTTGAATATTAGAATAATAAGGAGGTGTAAATAAGTTGCTCGGATTCCTATAATTTCGAGTAAAATAATTGTCTTCTTGTGATAAGTTCCACGTTTCTATTTTAAAGTCTGATTCTAAATCTTTCTTTGGTGACTTAATTTTATTATTTTCCATTAAATGGATAACTGAATCCTGATCAGCATAATCAGCAAGGCTATTAGAATAGGTTTCATTAAAATCTGTAGGTGAGTAAAGATCATTATCACAGAACTCTGCTGGCGGTGGAATAATATCTTCAGTATCATCTTTATTTATACACTGAAGTAGTGTTTTAGGGTTAAACATGGCGTCATTTATATCCATTTCAGCTTCAGAAGGGATTTTAACTAGAGGAGGTGGTTGTAAGTCGGAAAGAATGTATTTATCTTTATTATCATTTGTATCTTCATTATCCATCTTATAAATAAATTCTAATTGGGATTGGTCTAATGTATTAATTTCGTGTTTAAATTGTGATTGATTTCCTATTTTGTAGGGTTGGCAATGTTCATTATTTTTTTTATCATTATGACTTTGATTTTGTTTTTTATCAATCAAACACTCGGGCAAATCTATTTGTATGTTGTGCAAATTACTTATTCTGTAATTTCGTGGTCGCATCGATTTAATTTTGTTTTTATTATCAGTAGAAGTAGCTGGTATGGAACTAGAGAGGTTTAAAGATTTATCTAAGTCTTTTGCTTCTGTGTTATGTTCTTTATTTGGAGTTTTCTCTGCGATGTTATATTTATAATTGCTAAAACATTATTAAAACAATAAATTAGTTTACATAGTTTTGGACTTTAATGAGAGATAACAAGTTGACTAGCACTTTTTTCTGGTAACATTCATATTTTATCCAAACACGTCGATATTTCATAGTTAATCTATTTTAATAATGAAGAAGAAAGACTTGATTGTTTGTGTTAAATAGGCTTCAAAACTACTGAACTGATTTGAAAAAATGTTTTACTATTAGAAGCAGAAATTATCCCGGATGTCATGAGTTACATTTGTAACTAGAAACAAATAGGTATCCCTACTAAAACTCGAGATGTAATAAAGTTAGCTGTAAATGTCTTTCATCGCATGCGCTGCATAAATCGTTAATGATAACATACAAAGATGTTCAACATTAAATAACGTATTAATACGAGGGTGGATCCAAAAGTTGGTGGCCTAACCTACATGGAGCTATGACATCTTTTTAAAATCTACCGTCATTTGTTAGTATTTGTCATATTGATTTATTGTGCGCAGTTTCATTCCGATACTGCACAATATAAATTTTCTGTGATTATTTGAAGCAATCTGACGCAATTTTCAATAATGGAGAAAATTGAACACCGTGCAGTCATTAGGTACCTCAATAAAAAAGGCCTATCACCAAAAGACATCCATCAAGATACGGTGAGCACTTTGGGGGAGTCTGCTAAATCGTATTCTAGTGTCAAGAAGTGGGTAGCTGAGTTTTAGCGCGGTCGTGAGAGCATTAAAGATGATCCTAGGAGTGGAAGGCCTACATCCTCTACCACGAAAGAAAACATCGATACATTTTGTGATCTCGTACTGGGTGGCCGACGTTTGACCATTGGTAAGATAGCGGAGATAACAAACATTAGTTATGGCCGGGTGCAACACATAATAACGGAAGAGTTGGGGTTCCATAAGGTTTCTGCTCGCTGGGTCCCGAGGTTGCTTTCAGCTGAACAAAAACGAGTTCGATACACAATTTCGCGAGACTGTTTGGAACTTTTTGAGACTGATCCCGAGGACTTTTTGTCTAGATTTGTTACCATGGATGAAAGCTGGGTTCACCACCATACTCCTGTATCAAAGCAACAATCCAAACAGTGGAAAAGATCAGACTCTCCTACACCGAACAATCTTTTTTTTCGAGGGGATAAACAAGTTGCAGGTCAGATGGAAGAAGTCTGTTGAGCTAGATGGAGACTATGTCGAAAAATAAAAATAAATTTAGACCCACTTTCATTTTCTTGGTCGGGCCTAGAACTTTTGGATCCACCCTCGTATCTACAAAAAAAGATTGCGACACCATATATTTAACAATAGAACTACTTAAATAGATACCAGAATAAATTTAATAAACACCTAGACCCGGAAATGCAGACATCTAAATATTCATCACACAAATGCCTAACCCCGTCAGGAATCGAACCCGAGCCTCACGGTTAGTTGATGTAGTTGACTAGCCACTCGACCAACGAGGCAGTCAAAAATTACTGCGAGCATATTCAGAACATTGGCACAAAATGTCTTGTTTTTTTGAATGGGTAGATAAACTAATTATAAAGAAGAAAGATTTGATGGCATTTTATTGAATGCCATCAAATTGGCTGTATTGAATGGCATTGAACATTGTTTTACCATTGGAAGCCAAAACTATCGCTTATGAGTATATTAGGCTACTTTTTACAGCGGGACTATGCTTCATTCCTATGGGACAACGAGTGAAATGGTACCTAGTAGCAACAAAAAAAAAAACAAACGGGTGAACCGATTGGGTTAAAATTTTATACGGGTATTTCGGTGGTTTCCTGTATGATTTAAAAATACAATTGGATCCGGTAGGTGGCGCTGGTATCGGTATATCATCTACACTATAATGTTAAAGAGGAAAGATTTGATTGTATCTAAGTAATAAACTCCGAAACTACTACACCCATTTGATTAAATATTTTTCAATTAGAATCAAACATTATCGCTGATGAATATAGGCTACGTTATTTCTATGAAAAAAATTGAAATTTGTCCACCCGTGTGAAGCCGGGGCGGGCTGCTAGTCTTATTATAATTTTAAAGCATCGTATTGTGTTATTGATCAATATTGGTGTACAGTAATACTATTTTAAATTATGCGCTTCGTCTATATTCGTCAAGCTTCGATATAGAGTTGTTATTACACAGTATTAATCATTTTGCTTAAATTTAGATTAGGTCAGCCAATTTAATAACAAAAGTAAAAAGTGTAAAGCCGAAGCGCATAATTCAAAGAGCTGTACTGTACATTACTTAAAATTTCAGTTTAAAAAAAAACAAAATATCTTAACCGTTTTTTACCTTGCTATCTTTGTTTTATATTTGTTAATAATGCAATGATTTGTAGGTTGTTCTGTGTTACGAGTAGTTTCTATTTTAATATGTGTATTATGTTCTTCGGGTATATCAGTAACTATCATTTTACTATTTGTATCAAGCTGGTTACTTTTCAACTGTTTCATATTTTTAGTTGCTTGTCCTTCGTTTATAGTTTTTAGCGGATCTTCTGTTGTTCTTTTAACCTCATCTGTATATTCAAATTTGTCATTTTCTACTTTTGTATTACAAGAAGGATTTTTTATCGGATTGTAAATCAATGGTCTTAAATTATAATTAATTTCACTTTCTGTTATGGTATTTAAATCGTTCTCATTGGCTCCTAAAATGTCACTTGCATGATGGTATTTTTTCTGAAGATTGAAGCATTTATTATCAATTTCGGATGTGCAGTTATTTTTACAAACAATTTCAGTGACATCTAGATTCATTTTCAAAGTGCTTATAAGTTGAATGTTATGTTGTGTTGTTTTCTTAGTAATAACACTAGTGTGTGTTGTACTGTAAGCAAATTTTTTGACATAATTATTACTTTCGTTTTTTGTCCCGTTATAGTCTTTGTCTTCTTTCTCATCTTCTTTACAATCAATGTGTTGTACTTGAAGAACTTTACTATTTTTCTCATTGTTTGTATCTTTGTTGCATAATGTGATATTATTTCCTTTAAATTCATTTAATATAGGAGTGGTTTTCGAACATAAATTCATTGAATCAGATGTTATATCATTGTATTTAGTTTGTTCCGTAAAATAATTATCCTCATCATCAATCTTAGCAAATGCATAAATTTCGTTAATATCATTTTTAGCATTCCCATTACTGTAAGTATCAATTTCGCTTGTATAACACAGGCTGCCCGTATTCAATTGTTTGCTGTTGTTAGTGCAAGTTGTATGAACATTATTAATAATTTTATTTGGTGCATCTTCAATTTGTTCTGGAGTACACAAAGTGATATTATTATCAGAGCGAATTACTTGATCACTTCTTGCTGAACTGTGATAATGTACTTTAACTTTATGATCACTTTTTTCAGAAATTTGCTTGACGTCATTGTGTTCTTCTGTTGACTTTTGCGCTACACTCGTAGTATTTTTGACAATTGTATTTTCTAAAGTTTCTTTTGCAGTCTCAAATTTTAGTAAATCGGTATTTATTGATGATACACCTTTGTTTTCAATATCTTTTAAATAGTTATCTAGCTGAAATTTAACTGTATTAGGTAAATAAGTATCTAAATTTGTCTTACTTCCAGTATCGTTGTTGTTTTTGTCTAGCGTGTCTAAGAAATCGTAATTATTTTTTAGGTTGCATTTTTGTTTTGATGTTTTCTCAATCTTTTTATTATGAAATGTATTAAAATCTATAGCACGTGTTAAGTTTGCAGCTACATCTGTCTTTGGTAACGAATGGTCTTCATTCTTTTGTGCATTCATTTCATTTTCTAACACGTTCAAAATGGAACATATTTCATTATCACTTAACGTATCTTGAGAAATTAATTTATCTTTATAGTTTTTCGCAAAGTCTTGACTATCTGTAGAAGGATTATAATCATGGATATTGTCTTTCTTTTCGCCAACACATTTCTCGTTTGTTAGTATATTTTTTAGTACCGTATCTGACATTTCTTTTGTTTTGCTCAACTCTCCTTTCATATCTTTTGATACTTTAGTAAATGATTCTTTTAAACATTTAATTTTTTGTACGAGATTGTTTTCACGTTTCTTTTTTTCTTTCGATTGGCATATTTGGTTGGGACTTTTTCTTTTTCTTTCATTGAGCTGCGCCGAGTTATGTTCTTTACATATTAACCCAGCTTGTTTAGTTAAATTAGATGAACCATTAAGATCTTTAAATATGTATTCATTGTAGGTGTCAATGCCGACTAAAAATACAAAACAATTAATTATATTGGAACCTTTTTTATATTTTAAAAGTAGGTTTATCTGAATAAACTCACCGAAATTTGAACTTAAACAATGAACCATTATTTTGTACTCATAGTTGAAATTTCTTGATACATAAAAATTTATGCATCCGTCATAAATGCTTATTAAGTCCAAATCCCTGAAAGCAAAAGTGAATTAGTATTTGTTTAGATACCTATATGCAAAAATATGAATTTTTTGACTATAAATGATCAAGCGCAGTAAAACTGCAAGAACCGACTCAAACTATTTCATTGATGTCGCGGTTTGATGATCGAAAGATAGCAAATGTTTCCGAAATGGTCCCACGTACATTTTATCTAGATCTTACTAGTAGTCTTTGAGGTAGACTTCATAATGCATACATTTTTCACTTATCTTGACGATTCTTATTAGATTTATCTAAGTGAAACATTTATGCACTACTAAGTATAACTTAAAAACTACTAGTCGAATCATGATACAACTGAAATGGGACCAACAGGTCTGTCTAGCTTCTTTTGAATTTCTTACTCTTCATACAAACACGACGGTAGACAAGACACCATCCTCGGATTATACCAAAGCGATTTGGTCACTGAATGTCAAACTAAGTCATTCACATTCCCATGGAAGGTTTGGCATAACTATCTACGTAGGTAAGCAAATTTTTATTTCAAAAGTATTCTATTGAGGTAAAAACAGGTTTAGTTTACTTAAAAAAATTACCTGAAGCATGAAAAATGGACCAGATTATTTTCAGTATCACCAACTACAATATAACTGACATGGGCGTTACCAGTAGTAAGCTGCTCCATGTTATCTGCTAGCTGAGTTTGATTAAGCAATTTCAGTTCTACACAAATGGTCTGTCCGTCTACTGGGGTTATATCGATACTATATTTAGGTAGTAAACTTATTTGCTTTCTTAAAATGTTTCCTAATGGTGGTCCTTTATTTATTATCTAGAAAGGAATATTTGTATTGGTTCTTCACTTGAGTAAGTATATACAAGTTTAATCTACCTAACTAGTTGTAAATTGTAAGCAGTTTTTAAGTGGCATGCAATATAAATGAATATCAATGGATAAAACAAATAAATACCCAGACCCGGAAATGTTCATTACACAAATGCCTGTCCCTGTCGGGAATCTAATCCGAGCATAGCGGTGGATCGGTAGAGTTAGACATGTAAGCTAACCTCCCCGGGGAGGTACAACCAGGGCAATAACAACTAGCCAAAGATACTTATATCCATAATTTGATAGGTGGCAATATCATATATCTATCACCATCTTGGCACCTAAACCTCCGCAACGTTGTTTTTAATAAAAAAATAAAAAATCAAATTTTAAGTCGCCCGACCCGGGAATTGAATCTAAGACCTTATATAGGCACTGAACGCCAACGCCCAACACTGGACCATTAAATACAAATGTGACAATAATTTCATTGTTTATCATATGGTGAAATAACCATGTTTTTAAATTTCTTGCCCAAACTCAAAAGTGTAAGTACTTTTTAAATTTCCAACCTAAAATTAAAAAAATATATATTGTCTGTCATTAAAAAATATGAGTGTTAAAAAAATGACTTCCCCATGTTGATCTGGGTAAGCAGACTAAAAGGGACCATCTGCATCTGCTAGGCAGCTCATAAGAGGCGAACACTGGTTAAAATATAAGTCAGTATCAACGAGAACAGTATGCATCTAGGGATCCCACTAAACTGGAAGTACCTTCAGGTAGGACAGCCTTCTATAGAAAAAGCTGTCATGCGATGCTAATTAAAATTTATAACAAAACTCCGCAAAATATCAGGGAACTACCTATAAATCGTTTTAAAAGAGTGATAACGAGGTGCCTTAAAGAAAAAGCATATTACAATTTACATGAATATTTTGCAGACAAAGAATTTCTAACAGTAAAATCTAAGTAAAGCCATATGGTTATATATAATGTTTTTTTTTAATTTGATGTTATTGAATTTTATTTAAAACTATCAGAATTGATTATTGATAACTATTATTAATTATTATTTTGACATATATGTGCCTAATATTATTTCATTGACATTTGATTTGATTAATTGATAACATGTAATTATTTGTTGCTAATACTGTTTTTATTTTTATTATTTATTTCAATGTAAAAATTTGTGGATTAAGTTAATGTCTTATAAAATTTATATATTGTATTTGCATGCCAATAATTGGTATAGTAGTAAGCACTTGTATAGAATGTAAGAACTAATATATACACTACTGAAGGCAAATAAATAAACAATAAACACTAGTAGTAGAGTGCTATGCAGCAACTTGCTTGGGTAGGGATCTACCACCTTATCTATTCCTACCGCCATAATGATTGTATCATGCTCTGTAGGCTTACGCTTGAATGTCGATATCATGCGAATTGGAAATTGGAATCGTATATGTCATTTTAGCTACTTTAGAATACAGTACTGGCGGATTATTAACATTAAGCTACAAACTCAACAAATCCGACAAAACAATTGATTGTTCAATTAACTAAATGTTAAATTCCTAAAATGACGTACTCGATTTCAATTTACAATATTTCCATGAATCGAGTTTCGAAAGTAACCCTACTGGTTCGGAGGGTAGAGTAGCTGCTAGACTTGCATAAAAGGCCTAGCATCCCGACCTCAGGACAGCGACACACCTGTAACATCTATCGTGTTTATAGACTACGGCTGTCTTTTACCATCAGGAGAACCATGTGCTTGTTCGCTGACCATAAAAAAAGACTTACCCGTTCAAGATCTCTAGGATGACTTTCTTCTAAGAGTGTGAAGTTGACTTTTCCTGCCGATGCTAATAAGGTGCTATAGGTCGGTCCGATTCCTTTAAGCTGTTTACTCATATATGGGGAGTTTTCCCACATGTGGGCATACAAGCATTTTGTAAGGATTATGGAATTAAGAATAGCAGAGAAAAATTTCGGTTTTTGATTGATGAAGTTCGGTCGTGTGATATAAGCAACTAAACCTGAAATAAAGGTTTAGATGGCATTGGTATACCATATTAGTGATAGCAAATTGTACATGGGCGCCGGCAACAGGGTGCAAGGGGGTACAACTGCACCCCCCTGTCCTGAAAGAAAGTGGATAGAAAAAATTACATGACTGAACTTGCGGGACAGTTATGCTTTTCGAGACTTTGTGTTCGTATGCAAATATGTATGTTGCTATACATGTTTTTTTCGATGTTTTATATTAGTTAACAGCATGTATAGATGGAGATGCACCCCCCTGAAAATAATCCTCGCGACGCCCCATGAAATTGTAAGTTTTTTAAACTTGCTCTCAGCGGATTTGATTAGCCAATTGGTTGTGGTCTCGGTTTCCCAAAAATGGAGAAAGTGCGAGTTGAAGTATGAATTGACTTGATCGTATTGGTCCGGGCTCCTTTGCAGAACAAACCATCTGATTTCCAGCCAGGCAGCCCGAAAAAGTCCCCATAGGCTTACCGTCTCAAACACCATGACATCTGACTAGGTGGTAGATTTTCGCAGCGACTTGCCCGGATTAGTATCACAGCTTTACATATTCGTGCCGCCATAACGTCAGTGCTTGTCTTTGACGTGTTCCGGTTCGGAGGATAAGGTAGCCTGTAAACTTACTTTTGCTCGAGGTCTAGCATCCCGGCCTAAGGCTTGAAATAGAGGTATTTTTGGGAGCCGGTAACGATAATACACTGGAGCGATAACGGTACTATTGGCATTACTTGCATAATGTTAGTACCGGCACCACACCTAGTAAAGGTACTATTGTTTAAAGGGTTTTATACTGGTACTGGTCAATAATACCGGTACCAAAAAATATATTACGTAATAGCTTTTTTCCTCGAAAATATCTTTCTTCCTACATGACCGATTTAAGTGTTACCTAATATCATTACTTAATGATACTATGATGATGATGATGACTATTTTACTCATTGGACCTGGACCAACACGGCGAAAATGTCTGGTACGTATTAATCTGTTTTGGCTAAATACAGACAGACTTATTAGAGAGTTTCAATTAAACGCAGTGGGGCCTGCAAAACCTCTACATTTGCTTAAGCCGTTTTCAAGATTGATTTGGGTTACCCTGCATCAGTTAACCAGTGTTTGTCAGGAACTGACTGTTGAAAAAATCTCTAAAGGGGTTTTGAGGACATAGAATTAAAACCAAACAACCCCTTTGTTATTCGAATAAACTGAATTGTCTTAAAAACCCAGCGATAAAAATACCCACCTAAAAACCATTCTAGGAATAGCGGTAGGTACAAGGTACGTCGTTTATTTGAAATTGTCATTAAACACTATTTATTATTTATTTTTTCCCGTGTTGGTCCGGGTGCCTTTGCAGAATAGCCCATCTGCCTTCCTGCCAGGAAACTCGTAAAAGGCGAGCATAGGCTTACCATCACTAACACCGTGACATCCTACTAGGTGGTAGAATTTCGCAGCGACTCGCCCGGATTGGTAACATCGCATTACCAATTCCTGCTGCATTAACGTCGCATCGTGTTCCGGTTTGAAGGGTAAGGTAGCCGGTAAACTTACTTTTGCTCCAGGCCTAACATCCTGACCTCAGGTTGGCAACGCACCAATACCACCTTTGGTGTCTCTAGGCGGCGTGAATTTCTTACCATCAGGAAATCCGTCTGCTTGTTTGCCTTCCAATTACATAAAAAAAAACAATATCTTTGAGACTAAGTTTCTGTAACATGTCTGTGTTTTTTAACAAGCGAAGCGATTTTAAACAGGTATGATAAGGACAAACTTAGTATAGTAAATATATGCAACTCATACGATCCTACTAGACAATCTTTTTATACATAAAATTCTCGTGTCACAATGTTCGTTCCCATACTCCTCCGATACGGCATGACCGATTCTCATGAAATTTTGTGAGCATATTGAGTAGGTCTAAGAATCGACCAATATCTATTTTCCATACCCTTAATAAAATAAGGGTGACTCACCCTAATTTTTTTACTAAAATCACATTAAGAAATAGCAGAACAACGTCTGCCGGGTCAGCTAGTAATATTATAAATGTATATTAATGCTAGATTTTGCCATTAAAACGTCTAAACCAATCTTATAAATAGATTGTACTTTTGAGATGCACATAGATTACTTTTCATCGCGATGTATCATCGGGTTCTCAGAGTAACATAAATTTTAAATACGGACCAAGCCACGGATATTTATAAAAAGAACTTACATTTACAAACTCTGTGTGCTGTTCTTATGATTTTGGTAGCTTCTTGGTTCAAAGAAGGGTCTGATATTGGTAGACATCCAAGCACTGCTTGGATAATGCTGTGATTAGACAAAAAATATGAGATTATAGCACAGGGAAATGAATTTTGTAATCCTAAAAAATATCTTCACGCCTATATTCCTGAAGCTGAAGAGATACAACAAGGTTATCCTTGACTCGGTTAAGATAGTAAATCCTGCAATGCAATAGGTAGCAAACTTCCAGCTAACCGGTCATTTATCCAATCCCGGACAAATTTGTTTTTATTAGAAATTTGAAAAAAAAACGACTTTTATTTGCCTGATCCGAGAATCAAACCCGGGACCTCATGAAGTCAAGACTATCACCGGCCTACTAGACCACAGAGATGAATTATCTCAATGGTCAATCAAATTGCGGCGTAGTGTCCTTTGATCTTTTGTACGAAAGTAATGTAGGAAAGAAAAAAAAACCTCTTTTCTCGTGCCCGCGATTTACCTCGAACATTAAATTATAGCGTAGTGTATTAAACCTCTCTAAGACGTCAGTTTCAGCCCCGTGCTACTGGGCAAAAATTAAGAGACCTTTCTGCAACGGCTCAACTGAATATGCGACGAATCACTTTAACACTAGGAGATTGTCAATGTAGAATTTTGGTTTGGAGGACAAGTTAGTTAACATGCATCATTTGACTTTCTTTGGCTTAAGGCCAGACACCTTCGGTTGGCCACGCACCGTCTTATATTAGGTGTATATAAGCTACATCTGTTTCCCACCATCAGAAAATATTTGAGTTAGTGATAGAGTCAATTATCTTGCCATTTCGAAGATAATCCGACACGGAATTTTTTTTATGAATAAGACAGTGAACAAGCACCCGGCTCTCCTATTGGTAAGAGACAAGAGATGTTGTAGGTGCGCCGCTGTCCTGTGGGCAAGATGTGAAGCCTTATGTGCAACTCTACAACTAACCTTCAGACCGAAACATTCGACAACGAGGCAGTCTAACTTACACAGGAGAACCGGTTAATTTAAGGGAAAGAATGTTTTGCCTCTGTGGTCTAGCGGTCCGGGAGTTGGACTTCACTGCATGAGGTCCCGAGTTCGAATCCCGGGTCGGCCAACAAAAAGAAAATTGGATATTTCTAATAAAAAAAAATGTTGGTCGGGATTGGAATTGTGCCCGGTTGGCGATAGGCTTGCCACCTATCACATTGTGGGACTTAGTATCTTCGGCTAGTCGTGGGTGCCTTGGTTGTACCTCTGCCTACCTCTTCGGGGATATGGGCGTGAAGATACTTTAGAATGTTTTGCATTTGTTTTTCTTTAGCATAAATACTGTACTTTCGACATGACAAAAAGATGTATTTGACATCATAAACAAATATTTAATTTTGTTTTTCAGAATCAACGATAAAAACGTATAATCACACGGAAGGGTTTTAACGACGTTCATTGTGTAATGTGAATTTTTTGAGATAAACGCAAGCGAAGACGAGTTATTTATACTCTTATAAATAATCAAGAAAATATGCGTATTATGGTCCATTAAATGATAAGTAGGTGTTATTGTATCCGCAGTAATGATTTATATGGATTTTTATACGCAATCGTTATTATTATTTAGCCCGTGGTTTTGCGTAATCTGGGGCCCTACCATAAACGCTTAAAGCAGTATTATTTTCATCTCGTTAAATGTTCGCTTTTATAAGCATCTTTATGATATACGTTATAAGGTGGTCTTTCTCCAATGACAACTATTATTGAAATAATACTGTTTTAAGAGCTTATGGTAACCCCCCTGATTATTGAAAAGTTTCCTGGTTATTCTACAATCCGGATCAAGATAAGAAGAGCACTGAAATATCGACAAGTATTACAAAATTTTCGTTTTACTCTATGGTCATGATAAGAAAACTGGTGACTGACTGCTGTGCTACATCTTGTCGGGTTAGGGATGAACCGTCTCACCAGTTCCTGCCACCATAATGACCATGTAAGGTTGCGTTATGGGTAATAATTTGATACTCAGATTTTAAAGTCATATGTGTAATATGAACAATTCTACACCAATACCTAACTTTTATTCCAGTAATCTTTAATATTTTTGAAAAAATAATGTATAACAAACTGTACAGTTATTTATTTTTTATAAACTTATTAAAAACTAGCTGCCTATACCGGC
>NJDC01005551.1:4879-15496 GCA_002245475.1 Calephelis virginiensis
CGATTCCATAAACCATTTCTTGTAAATGTACTTTCGTCAGTCCACGTCACACTGTACAGGAAGTCGGGTTTATCTGATTTTTTTCTTAAAATCCAATCGCAGAAGGCCTCTCTTACAGGTTTATCCCTGGGTAACAACGCCTGCACTTTTCTATAATTGAAAGGTATCAGTTTCTCACGTTTTAAAACTTGATGAATAATTTTATCAAAGGCAGCAATATCCACTATGGGGTGGAACTGGATGTTGCTGCTTTTACTTTTATATGACTAAAATATATTTTTCTATGTTGATTAATATCATCGACTTTGCACGTGGTTTTTTGTATAGTTAAACCGCATTTGTATTAAATATTATTGTTTAGTGTTAAAAAAAATTTCATCGTCACTTATGCCAATAATTTATTTATTTATGATAGAGAAATAAACACTGATTCAAACTATTTTATAAAAATCTTTTTTCTTTAATTAAAGTTCTTACATTTCTAGTGTGTTATTTTGTGCAAATGTGATTAATTACTGTGATTTAAAATTAGTGTGATAATATTAAATTGATTTAAAATCTATCGTAAAAATAACTCTTTGTTATTTGTAGTTATAAAACAGTATCTACCATATCACTACTAATCAAATATTCCATTTTCCCACTGACTCCGTTGACACCACTGGCAACAGCAGATATTTTAACGTTCCATCTGTTTCCACTGGCGATACATGTTTTTTTTTTACTAACTGTCACCAGTAGCCACAGTTGGGAATCTAAAGTCCTAATAGTCACTACTGGTAAAAGCTGGGATTTTAACGTTCCATCTGTCATCACTGGCGACAAATGGGATTGTTTTTTCTCATTTATCCCCAGTGGTGACGGAGCCAGTGGGGAAAGTCGGGAATAACCGAACAAAACATTCCAGCAAATAAACATTCGGACAAATGAAATTGTGGCATTTGAATATATGGAGTATATTTGAAATCTGTCATCGAAATAAATTGTGTTTATAACGGCTCAAAGTTATATTTTGATATATTTGTAATACAGACGGAGAGTAAACTTCAAAAAGTAGTGCAAGAATTGCAGAATCGAAAAAAGTGGATTCGCTCGAAAACGTGATTCTTGATCAAAATAGCATTTTGAAAACTCAAGTTGAGCTACTTTCGAAATTTGCTTTGTCTACAGTAGATACAAGTACCCTAAATCATGAGTATTAAAATGATTTATCGGTAAACAAACCTATACAAGCGGCGAGGCTTCGTGCCGCGACAAAAATGAGCAGGTACAATCGGAACAAGCGAGCGGGAGCTTCTGAGTCCGCGTCAAGTGCCAAATATGCGGGTGCGAGTGAGGAAAATGTAGTCGCACATATGCTAGGTCAGAAAGCAATACCATCGCCATCGCCGCCATGATTGCAAATGAAACAGCTACATTGCCTAGTAATAATGAAGATGGGACTGAAGTTAGTCGTAAGAAAATGATCGTAGTTCGTGGCAGTGCTGCACCAAGAACATTGTAGTTTGAAGCTTCTGAACGTAATACTATCACTTATACTATGTCAAACAAGGAACTACAGAGGACAAAAATAAAGAACATTTAATATCCGCTTGTATTGGTACTTGCACAATTGAATCGCTTAAACCGCGAGGTAATAATGCATCTTTTAAGATTGGTATAACAGCTAAACAATCGGAATATATGCCAGATGTTAATAAGTGGCCGGAAGACGTATGCATTAAACCATGGCGTTATAATAACTTTCGTGGTTAACAAGTAAATAAAGATTTGTCTGTAAGTATCACGTATCAAATTGTGCGGGGTCTTCGAACAAAAACTTTCGAGTTTAAAAATTGGATATTAAATTCTAACAGTGATATAATTTCTTTAACTGAAACTTTTTTAAATGGTTCTGTATATGACGGTGAACTTTTTCCAAATAACTTTAAAGTGATAAGGCAAGATCGGATTAATAATTCCGGCTGGAGCTGAGTTTTGCTTGTAGTGCGGGATTCTTTTAGTGTTCAAAAATTAAGTAATATAATAGGTTTAGAACGAAATATGGAGGTTATTGTTGTATAAATTGCTCAAAAAAAAAACTCAAATTCGTATGTGTTGTTGTGTATATTCCTCCAATTATAATGATTGCATTTGATTATGGTACGAAGTCTCATACTCTGAAATACCTTGCAACCCTCCCTAGACCGAACTCAGTACCCTTCTTCTTTGAGGAGTTTTCTGAGAACGATGTCAAAAAAAATATTTTATCTATATCGTCTAATGCCGTCGGTTGTGATGAGATTGGTCGGTATATAATAATTCCTATCCTTGATATTATTTGTTCGATTCTAACTCATATTTTAAACCAATCAATCAACACTGAAGCTTTTACCGAGTCCTGGAAAAACGCCAAAATATTTCGCTTCCTAAGAAATCAAATCCTATTGCTCATCTGACTATCTATTCTACTATACCACTAATTTCTATTCTACCATTCCTGTCTAAGGTTTTGGCACGGTTAGTTCACCATCAATTTTCTTCCTTCCTTAATTCCCAAAATTTATTGAATGACCTTCAATCCGGTTTCCGCCCAGGGCATAGCACGACCAATGCTGTAGTACAGATTACGGATGATATTCGTTTCATTACGGACAACAAGATGCTAACAGTGTTAACTTTACTCAACTTTAGTAATGCCTTCAACTGTGTGGATCACGACGTGCTATTGGCGGTATTGGAAAGTTTCGATTTATCTCCTGTTTCTATTAACTGATTTCGCAGTTATCTACAGGAACGGAGGCAATTTTTTCAAGCGGGAGAAGCTAGGTCGTCGTGGTCCATTCACACTAGCGGTGTGCCTCAGGGTGGAAATCTGTCCCCTCTCTCCTAACCCTCTCTTTTCCACCTTTATGCAGATGATCTTTAATCCTACACACACTCTCGTCTCTCAGAACTTCACAACGCCATTACCCTTATTAATAGTTATCTGATCAGTATCGAAAAGTGGAGTAAATTTTTCGGTCTTAAACTTAATTCAATCAAGACTCAGGTCTTATTAATAAGATAAATTGGTCTACTTTAGATTAAATAATATCATTATCCCTTATAATAACTCTGTTAAGAATCTTGGTGTTTTTATAGACAATACTCTTTCTTGGACTAAGCAACTACAGGAGGTCAATAGGAAAATTTTTCGTACTTGGAATTCGTTGAAGCGTCTTCGTGTTTTGCTCCCAATTCCTACCAAGATTATGCTTACTGATTCCTTACTACTTTCAATCTAAGATTATGCTGACGCTAGTTACGTAAATCTCACTGTTGAGCAAATAAATAAACTCGAACGTCTTCAAAACCTTTGTATTAGCTTCATATTTTCATTGCGTAAATATGATCGTTTCCGAATTTCGTACTAATATTAAGTGGTTGCCTATCAACATTCGCCGGAACTATCATATCCTTCCCCTTTTGTATTCCATTATCTTTGATCCATTTGCGCCTATTTATTTTACCCTTAATAAGGCAAGGGGATATAATTTCCCACCAAGGCTTCTTTTGAAAAATATTTAATTTTACATGACGTTTAACCTTTAAATGAGCGCAAGTATACTTAGCAGCTTCTCGGTTAATTTAAAATTTCTTAACTGGCAATACATTTGGTAATAATGTCATCTTTTGGATGTTATGTCAATGTCAAAATGACATGACGTGAAAATAGTGCCCGACAACAGTTATTTTTCGGAGACCTTGAAGAAAAATATTTAAATAGTTCAACAAAGATTTCTGTAAGTGGAATATGTTATATATTTCGTATAAATAGATTATTTCAGAAGTGTTTCGTATAGTTTTCATATGGATTCTAGCGATTTTTACCTGTAAAAAGTTCAAATTACAAAGTAGAAATAATTTCCCTTTGCACGATTGCACGTGCACTTAGACACGTAACTATCTATATGAAAAATACATTTGTCAGTCCCAACTCCTTCTAATCAAATTTTCTGTTTATGGCTGTTTTTTGAATGACATGTTCATAATTTGTATATTTACCTTACAGGTTTTATAGACCATGAATAGAATTCATAGCGCGGCGGAGTTGGAATCCATCGTGGATAACCTGTCTGATTTATCTGACATAGACTCTGACGGTGATGACTATTATCAGGCAGCCGCTGTTACCAGCAGCAGATAACCTAAATGTGATTGAAGATTCCATTATCGAAAGTCGTCTTGAGGAAATTTTAGGTGCTTCTCATATTTTAGAAGAAAATATTGAATGTACAGGATTATATTCGGAAAGTTCGCTGAGAGATGTTTTAGAAGGAAACAGCACGATTAGTAGAGTAAGCGAGAGATCGGAACAACTAAATGAGGTTTCACCAACGCAGATGATAGAACATATAACCCAAGAAGAATGGAGAGAAATAGTGAATCTCAATGATAGAGAAATCGAGATAGACCAATGTATTGATGAGATATTCCACGAAATCAGTTACGATTATCCCATTCACACAGATGACACAAGTGCGGGACCTTCTATCCACAAAGTTACTGAAACAGTAAATCAAGTATCGGAACATCATTCAAGGCAAAGAAGAGCTTGCAATGTATCCAGGCCAAGACAACCACGAGAGTGGAAAATAGAAAAAAAAAATACATAATATTCCAGAATTCATTAATCCAATTCAACCACAATCTGCATATAATCAGAAAACTCACCCCATTGATGTTTTTAATAGATTTTTTCCAGAATATTTGATTCAAATCCTAGTTGAACAAATCAATAGATATGCAAGTCAGCAAAACAGTAACCACTTTACCCCAGTATCAGCAGAAGAAATTAAGGCGTACCTTGGAGTATTAATTATGATGGGCCTAAACCCATTGCCCGATATGGAACTCTACTGGTCAAATGATCCTTTTTATAATAATCCCGAAATCTCAAAAATTATTACAGTTAAAAGATTTTAAAAAAATTTGCACATCAATGACAATGAGAATGAACCGAGAAGGGACAGAATATGACAAATTGTACAAATTGAGACCAATGATTCCGGAACTAAATAAAGTATTTCAGCAAGAGACAGTTAATTCTAGTACACAGTCAATAGATGAGTGTATGGTCAAATTTAAAGGGCGATCATCCTTAAGACAATACATGCCCAAAAAACCCATTAAACGTGGGTTCAAGGTCTGGGCGCGTTGTGACTCAAAAACAGGCTACCTCTATCAATTTGAGGTTTATACGGGGAAAGGAGACACTATGGAAGACGAAGGTCTAGGATACAATGTTGTTGCAAAACTTTCTACTGATCTTCCTCCAAACACACTCCTTGCATTTGATAATTTCTTTACAAGCTGCAATTTGCTGGATGATTGGTATGAAAGAAAAATCTTTTCTGTAGGTACGGTAAGAACAAATAGAAAAGATTTGCCAGTTATACTAAAGAAATCTCAGCCTAAACATCTAAAACTGGAAAAGAATCAATTTGCAGCTATAACTGCAAAACCTATTACAGCCATTAAGTGGCTTGATACTCGAGATGTTACTGTTCTTACGACAGCTCACCATCCAACTGACGCAATATTGGTTAAAAGAACTCAAAAAGATGGGACAAGGAAAGAAGTCCTCTGCCCAAAAGCTATTGCAACCTACACGCTCGTCATGGGAGGCGTAGATCACTTCGATCACTTTCGATAGTCATATCCCATCAATCGTAAGTGTCGAAAATTTTGGATGAGACTTTTCTTTTTTATGTTTGATGCGTCAATAACTAACAGTTACATTACCTACAACACTGTCCACGTTGTAAAAACGCATTCACATCGACAATTCAGATTACGACTGGCTCGTGAGATAATTTCAAACTATTCAAGCAAAAAAAATCGAAGAGTTACAGGTTCAAATCCTGTCTGGGGCGAAATTTTTTCTTTCTTTAAAAATTTATAGAAAATCGAAGAGTTGTTTTCAAGAACAAAAAAGGCTCAAACTTCGGCGTGCCTGATGAGATCCTCCTCCTCAACGTTGGAATTCATCTCCCTGAGGAAGAGGCAATAGCTATAAAAGGTGTCGTTTCTGCAACACCAAGAAGGAGGAAAAGAGAACTAAAATAATGTGTTCGACTTGTCAAGTAGCACTATGTGCAAAAAACTGTTTTAAATCCTTTCATGAGGCTTCACCTCAGGATTAATTAAAATTTTAAAATTACTAATAAAGATATGATTCCATATTCGTTATTTTTTCATTTATCAAAATATAAAAATAATAATTAATTCTAAAAAAAAATTATAACAACCGAAGCAAGGAAGAAACACTTGTATTAGAATAACAACGAAAGTACAGTAAATGTATCTAACCTTACCGGGCAAGGGATATTATTTTCCCACTTCGACCAAAAGTGTACAGACAGAATCGGGCAAGGGGAATTAATTTCCCACCGCAAAAAGGGGGTTTCCATGTGTCCCCCCACCCCTCTTTAAACTATATTTTTTTGAAATAAGTGGTATCAATGTACTCTAAATTCACCTTCAATTTTGTAGTTACTTTCACACAGGCTTGCGCCTTATTAAGGGTTAAACTGGAGATTTAAGTTTTGTAACAGTGAGGTAAAATTCCTCAGGTCCAGTGATAATTGTACTGTTCAAGTTCCCTCTCGAAACACTTGTTACTGTAGCCGTTCTTTCACTTCGGAAGCAATGAGGCTTTGGAATTATCTCTTCGTAGATATCAGGAGAGCTCCAAATATTCATATTTTCAAAAGTATGTTAAAGCGTCACTTTCTGAATTCATTGTAATGTAGTTTGCCTTTGACTTTTCTTCTTCGTTTTAATTACTAATAATTAAAACAAGCTTCTGCTTTTACAATGATTTGTGGCGTCTAGCATTAAATGCATTTTTATATTTTTATGAGCACCATTGTACAGTATCTCGCTAAATCTTGTACTTTTGGGTTGCCTGAAGGAGATTGCTGCCTTGGCGATAAGGCCGCCTTTGTGTATCTTCTTAGTTTAAGTTATTTTAATGTACTGGGTGTCTCAAAAGAAATTTTATATTTGTTAAGCTTACTGCGTGAACGCACAGCATTAGAGGGGCGCAGGGGGGGGGGTATGTCAAACGGTTGCTTAGCTCTTGGGAATTAAGTCGCTATGGAGCGTTTTTCGGGAGAGGACCGCGCATTGTGCGTGCGTGAATTTTGCAAAACACGGTAATTCTGCGACTTTAGCGCGAAGAACTTTTGCAACGTTCGAGGATTTCGTCACTTAAATGATGCTCCAAACATTCCTCTCATTCGGGATTGGGTAAATAAATTCGAGGAGACCGGCTCAACTCTAGATAAACCCAAATCTGGGCGACCAAGGTTATCGAGAACAGAAGAATACGTGGAACGAATTTATTAGCCTATTCGTGATGATCCCGACGTCTCCATCCGGAAGCGTGCAAGTGCTTTGAACGTGCATAGATCATCACTACACCGCATTTTGCGTAGAAAGACCTAAAGCTGCACCCATATAAAATTCAATTGGAGCAAGAATTAAAACCCCAGGACCCTATTCAGAGGTTAGAATTCGTGAACCAGATAATTGAGCGATTACAAACGTTTACCAACATCATGTTCTCTGATGAAGCTTATTTTCACCTTAATGGGCACGTAAATAAGCAGAACTGTCGCTACTGGAGTGCAACCAATCCGAAACGCAAGCATTAGAAACCCCTTCATTCGCCAAAAGTGACCGTATGGGCTGCAATGCCATCGCGAGGAATTATCGGCCCTTACTTTTTTGAAGATGAAAGAGGCCGTGCACTTACAGTGAATTCAGAGCGTTATGTGAGGATTTTAGATGAGTTTTTGTACCCTAATCTGCAGAATTATCCAGGCCATAATAAAGGACCTGGTTCCAGCAGAATAGAGCGACGTCACATACGTCTAATGTGTCTCTGCCATGAGTTCATGAGATTTTTCCAGGCAAATTAATCTCTAAAAGAGGTGACATAAATTAGCCTCTACGCAGTCCTGATCTGAGTCCTATGGACTATTTCCTGTGGGGTTTCCTTAAATCTAGAGTATACAACAACAAACCGACTTCTCTGGCCCAGTTAAAACAAAATATTCGCAGAGAAATGAAAGCCATCACGCGGCGTACTTGCCAAGCCGTCATCAGAAATTTTAGAGATAGATTGAATGAGTGCCGCGAACGCAAGGGTAAACATTTAAACGACACTATTTTTAAGAAATAAATTCTCGAAGAGTGTACTTTAGTAATAAACAAACATTTTATCAATAAACTGCTTAGTTTTTTTTAAATGAATTTTATAAATATAAAATTTCTTTTGAGACACCCAGTATCCGTAATTCCGTATTTGGTGCAAAATAAAGTTATTGTATTATATTGTAACATGTGTGACAGCGCGCACTAGTGATTTTTGTCACCGTGACTGTTGCGTCACTGTCACCGCGTCCAAAAATTTGTATGCCCGTGCGCGCATTAGAAACTAACTGTCTCTTCGTTCCTGCGTTCCGTTATCTTCTGCATAAACAATAAACAGTAGTGGAAATTTAAATTCCGAATTTTTATTTTAACAATGGCGTCAAGTTCATCACCAAGGCAAAACGTGTGTTTTTATACAGATGAAATAAACAACGACATACTGATTGACGAAATTGAGTTGAGCCTATTGCTCTGCGACAAATCCCTAAAGGATTATTCAAAGAGTAATTTGAAATCTAAAGCGTGGATGGAAGTTTGCACTAAAGCGTTGTTCAATATTTGGATAAACCTTTCTGCAAATGAAAAAACAGAAGCAGGTAAGTCAATTCAAGTATTTGTCATATTTTTTACATATTATGTAGGTACATCTAAAGTATTCAATTTATGTTCGGTTAATTGGTTAAAATCTGTAGAAACACTTTCTAATGAGGATTCATAGGTTGTATCTATAAATGTATTCATCATCTCAACATCGTACGTAATTGTGTGAAATTCAATAGGCTTTAACGATTACATCACAAAAATCTATGTGAACATCGAGTGGTCAATGAAAATTCGCCACTTATTACTAAGTATTCCAGACGTACATTCTACCACACGCCGAGCTCTTCAATGGCGATGATTATAAACCTTCTTAAAATGTTCCTTGATAAGCCAAATGCGTCATCACCTACTACACAAAAAGGCGTATTTTTCTTCCATTTTCATCCTTTGGTAAAGGGCGATCTTGGGTAATATTCAATTGATTTCGTTCTTACCTTTCACCCATATATGAGTTCTGAAATACACTGGAATCAGTTGCTGCTCCATTCACACCAATATACACATATACAAACTTATAATCTGCATCAACCCATGCCATAATAATTAAAAAAAATTCTTATGATTGAAAAATTGTGATCCACTATTATCAGGCTGAATAATGCGAATGTGTTTCCCGTAAATGGCTCCTATAGCATTCAGAAAATTCGTTCTTCTAAAGAATTGGTTGATTATATTGATTTAATCTACTAAACAACAAAAACATCAGAGCTTGTTTTTCAAGAGAACTACGAGACCAAAATGCAAAGTCTGGACAAGCAGCCAAAAAACGTAAAACATACAGATATTATGATTTTTTTTATTTCTTTTCACAAGTATAGAAACAAGAGAAGGTACGAGAAACTGTGCATCTAATGCTGATAGAGAAGAGGAAGGTAAATCAGAAAAAGATCAAACATCAAATACACATAAGCCAGAACGTAACAGGAACAAAGTTGAAAAAAGAGAGTACGTGAAGATCAACTTATAGATATTCTAGAACGGAAATTATTTCTGTTCAAAAAAAAATATTGTCACCTTAACAAAAGTCACGTCACAGTGCGCGCTATCTCTTAGAAGAGTGACGTTGTCGTATTTGAAGTCTCACAGCGCATTCAGTGAAGTATCGTGGCGTTGACAGCGGGTCGGCCATCTTGTCGAAGCACTTTGTACGGACCGGTTCGCCTGCGCACAACGTTTTTCGATAAATCACTAATTTCCTCATATATTCTTAGTTTGTCACGTGCAATTGAAACAGAGTATTTTGTTAATTGTGTCATAACTATTGATTGATTTGTTGATTTACATCATTTTGTTGAATGGCTTACAAAAATTGAAGAGGGTCTGATTTTAAATTCCCGCCCAACGACCTGACATATACGCGCAGGAGTCGACTTCAGAATTGAGATCGAACAGGCATCAAAATGAGAATCTTAAATGAACCTAATGACAACACTGCTACAAAAGTTTTACCCAGCATAGAAACCTTGTTCACGCGAGTTCTAGCAGCATCTTAAACACTTAATATATCAAGTACAAGTGTAGTGCAACTTATTCAATTTGACCCTGATGAAATGCAAGGGGATATAGAAGGTTGGTGTGATTTATCTGAGGTAATAGTACAAAAAAAGGTCTGGAAGACGTTGACTTGCTGATCGCTCTTACAGGGGAGCTACAAGGCCGTACTGCTGCATGCTTAATGAAACTAAATTTTAATAATTTGACCTGGTAAGTTTACCGGCTACCTTATCAGTGTGACCAGATTCAGTATTTTAATACTTTTTCAGTATATTTCATCGATTTTGCCGAACATCAGTATATTTTCAGGTATATTGCTGGTAGTCAGTATTTTTG
>NJDC01005551.1:19017-35310 GCA_002245475.1 Calephelis virginiensis
TACGGTGTTTTTACTGGTCTCAAGTGTTTATATTTTTACAAAAGGACGTTCGGCTATTATAGTTACGCCAGAAAACTTTTTAGATTACCTTGCTAGTGATTTTTAAAATATGGTAAAATCGGTGAATTTTGTTTAAAATGTCCGTAAACGATCATACAAAAATGCCAAATGAAGACATGAATGTGATTTATAACAGATTCCCTAACCTGCTCCTACTGTTTTCTTGCATTTGCATCAGATACAAAAAACTATTGATGAAACGTTAGAAAAAATAAGAATTAAATTGTTAAAAAACAATTTCTGTTTTACTTGTTATTTTCTTTGCATGACCAAATAGCCTTATCTGATAATTGCCCCTAAAATTTCTACTTATTGTAATGTTATTGTACCCTTCGCGTTTATAAGTGTTTTTTGTAAGTTGAATAAACGATGTTGTATTTTCTTTAAGTTTTAGAGGCAAAAAAGATGTCATAGCTCCATGTAGGTTAGGCCACGAACTTTTGGATCCACCCTCGTATCTTCTAGTTCTACTCTTTATGGAATGAAAAATGTCTATGATTGATAAAGTGTTAATGGCGGATGCAAACAGTTCTAAAAGATAAAATAAATTACATCACCATTGTCAGCTATTTATCTTAATATATGTAAATTACGTGTCACGTTGTTTGTCCGCGATGGACTCCTAAACTACATAACCGATTTCAGTGAAATTTGCACACCGGGTGCAGTTTGATCCAACTTGAAAGATAGGATAGCTTACATCTCAATTTATGATAAAAAAAATTACCATCCGAGCAAAGCCGGAACAAGCAGCCAGTCAAGCCCTAAAAATAACAAGTTATGGGCCTAGGCAGCAGCTCTGACTGTAATTTAGTTTTTGTAAATTTCGAGTAAAGTGAGTAAAACAAAAGACGCTCGCTGGCAGCAGCACGTGGCACACCGGTGAAAACATTGAAAAGTGGTCAGCGGTTATATGAAGGAGGTAGTGTGCAGGGCTACAACTATAACACAGCATCAGGTTCAAGCGGGGGACAGCATACTTTGTAAAAGATGGATACTCACACAGTAGCGGCGTCAGGTTAAGTGATTAAGCTTCAGGATCAAAGAACTGGAGTGTATGGAAGTTCCAGGTGACTGTCATACTGAAAGGTGCAGATGTGTATTCAGCAGTAGACGGAACGGAGGTAAAGAAAGAGATCTTGGCATCTAAAGATGTGAAGGCTCAAACCATTATTGTGTCCAGCGTGAGTGAAGCTGTGACAATTCATATTTTAACTTGTACCACGACCTTAGAAATGTGGCAAAAATTTCACAGCGTTTATGAAGCTAAGTCTGCCACAAGCACTATGATGTTACAGCAACGTTTCTTGCAGTGCAAATATGAAGAAGGAGATCTTTCAGTATTCTTGGCAAAGCTACAAGAAATGGTGTCGCAATTAAAACAAACAGGGGAAGATGTGTCAGACAAATTTTTGATTACTAAAATTCTGCTTGTATTGCCAGTCATTTAGCCATTTCATCTCGGCTTGGGAGTCAGTAGAAACTGGCAGGCAAAAGTATACGAAGAATACAACACACGGATTTATAAAGAAATGCTTTAAACGTGGAAAACCAGGCCATTTTTCAAAAGATTGCAGGAATATAAATGTGGATAGACGTAAATGTTTCAATTGTGGAGGAACTGGTCATATCAAACGCGAGTGCCCAAATGACTCTCATAGTAGACAAGGTAGACATAAACAAAACTAAAGACAAGGTGCACAAACATCAAAGACCAATGCGTTCACTGTGGCAGCTCTGACAACGGAAACAGATATTAAAAATGACCTTTTCGTATGTGACAGTGACACAGTGTTTAGTCATAATTGGTTGATCGACAGCGGGGCCAGTGAACACATGACTAGTAATTATGACTTGTTTAAAAACTGTAAATCTTTGACATCAAATGAGTGTGTTGTAGTTGGAGATGGACGGCGCCTACCAGTTACAGGTATTGGTGAAGTTGAACTTTTTGTGTACAATGGTGATCACTACATAAAATCCGTGTTACATGGTGTACACGTCCTAAATATCAAAATAAACTTGTTTTCAATCCTAAAAGTAAATAAAAATGGTCATAAGGTGACAATGTTGGACGAACAGTGTTCAGTTTACAAAGACAATAAATTATGTGCTCTAGGTGAAAGAGATGGGAGTTATTACACACTAAGTGTGATGGATTATGTGAGAGGGAGTACTGCAGCAGTGATATCTTTAGGAGAGTGGCACAAAAGACTTTGTCATCAAAATATGGAGTATGTCAAAAGAGTGCTGAAGGATATCAATATTTCCTATAAGAATGACAGTTATCAGTGCACATCCTTTTTCAAAGGTAAGGCTCATAAATTGCCTTTCTCTAGAAGTGTGCAATATACAACAAAAATTCTAGAAATGAATCACGCTGATGTTTGTGGCCCTATGGAGGTCGAGAGTATTGGAAGCTCGAGGTACTTCCTATTATTGAGAGATGACTACTCAAACTACCGTGTAGTATATTTTGTAAGAGGAAAAGTGATGTTGTTACTCATATAAAACAATTTGCCACTTGGGCAGAGAGATTAACAGAGCATAAATTAAAAGTATATACTGACAATGGGGGCGAGTTTGTCAATAAAGAGATGCAAAAGTTTGTGTACGAGAAAGGTATACAACATCAAAGTACTGTACCTTATACCCTCAGAAAAATGGTAAGGCAGAGAGGGATATGCACATAATTATAGAGGCAACAAGATCAATAATTAGTATTAGCTAAAAAGAATTATGGGCAGAGGCAGTGACCCCTACAATTTATCTGTTGAATAGGACAAATAAAAGTAATAAAGTTGATTATACTCCGTATGAAACTTTTCATAATCGAAATTTGATGTTCAACGTCTCTGCGGAGTATTTGGACTGGAAGTATATGTTCACATACATAAACAGAAAAGATTGAAACTTGAAGCTAAGGCAGAGAAGGCGATATTTGTTGGATATGATGACTCTAAGGGTTATAGGATATATTATGAAAATAAAAATGAAATACATGTTTTTGGATATGACAAAGAAAATAGAACAAGAGACAAATATTAAACAGGAAACTAAGAATGAAGTACTGTTGGACTCAACTAAAACTGAAAATGATGGTGAAAGTGACAAAGAGTTTTATGAGACAGATATTCAAGTTGAAGAAGATACAGTAAATGATAAAGAGCAACAATTAGAAAAAGAGACGAAAGAGAAAGTAGATGCAGAGACAGAAATAAAAATTTATGAAATAATAAAATTGAAGGCTAAATATTTGGATGATAATTACCTCTATGATGTAGAGCCTAGGAGTTATGAAAAAGCAATGATGTCATCAAAAGCTAATGAGTGGAAGACAGCTATTAGAAAAGAGCTTGACCAATTAAAAGAAAATTACACGTGGACTGAAATAGAAACAATATTAGAAGCAAAAGAAGTGATAAGTTCAAAAGATAGGCCGGTTTGATCCGTCGCCTTTCGGAACCAAAAACATTGTTGATGGGAAGCTTGGCGAGTATAGCACTTCCTTAACAACTTTTTGAGCAATCATTTGCGCAAATAATCTGCAGTCCATCAGACGATGTATTATGGTACTCTGCATTCGAGAAAAGTTGAGCAAGCGTTTCTTGAAATTGAATCGGAGAAACAATCCCTCTGTTATGTTCCCATGATGTTAAGTCAGTCAAGGTATCTTGCAACGCCTCTCTTTGCTTCAGAACACAAAATGTTATAACACCTTATGCTTTATCGGCATAAACTTAATGGCGTTGGGAATCAAAAGATCTGATCTCGCCATTCACTTCTTATTCTGTAAAGCCCGGACTATGATTATACAAAATTTGTACATCCGAGTACCTAACATCACACCACTCCTTTTTGTCGAAGTGTTGAATTTCATTTAAAGTATGAAGAACGCCCGCGGAGGTCTTGGGGATGGACTGTTCTTTTATTTTATTTTGAATGTTAAAATCAAATTTTTGGAGATCGTTGCATGACTTTCCAACGTCTAACTCTAACTCATATTCGTGCAAAGATCTGCAATCTTCATTATCAAGTAAAAAGATTACGTCATCGTTACCTACGGTGTGGATTTTTGTTGATCACCAGGGCGTGGTAACATACTGTTCGTTTGCATAATTTGTACTATTATTGTGAAATTGTTTGCGAAGTTCACCTATTTCGTTAGATAATTTATAAAGCAAATCATCTTTACGGTTCGTTTGCCCCCCTTTTTTATTATAACGACAACGTTTCTTTTTACGAGAAGAATCAGTTGAACGACTAGATGAACTATTACTACTTTCGCTAGACGAGGAGCTGTTATCTTGCTGTGGTTCCTGGTAGGATGTAGGCTTTCTGGGTTGCAGGCCAGACGATCCTGGCGTAGCCATGTTCACGGAATCATCTTGATTGTCCATCCCATCGCGATATTGTTTTAGTTAATGATCGTTAATTAAAAAAAAAATTGGCAGGTGTATATATTAAAAAAAGTCTGCGTTTATATAGTATCATAAGTATAAAAATAGAACTGGTTTCGAAAACTAAGGATGAATAATAAATTCGTAGTTCGTCGTTTAACAAAATTTGGAACCCACCGTCTCGTATGAATTTTTTAGAATGTAACCCGAAAAGAAAGAAGGTTCAAACTGTATTCAAATATTTTTATATAAATTTGGAAGGTAGTCAAAAATAATTTTTCGAAAAGTGTAGGCGAGGCCATGTCGGACTTCAATTACTAAGTTGATATTTTAGTAATATTTTAATTGTAAATCGAACGATAACATCTTTAAATATTTTACTTATTTTTTGAACAAATTATTCAGTACTCAGTTTCGATGTACAGATGCCGTTAATAGATAGGATATAATATTACATTACGGACTTTTAATGCAATGCGTTATATATTAATTAATTAAATAAACTAGACTTTTGCACCGAGTGCAGACTTTTGCACTCGACGGAAAACTAGACGCCAATGATCAGTAAAACATGACCAAGCCTAAACGTGTCGGTCATGTAGCCTGGTGGGGGAAGTATATGTGCAAGCAAAAAGCATGGAAAACACAGAAAAGAAGAGAGAAAGAGAGAGAATCATAGGCGGAAAACAGGGTTGCCACTCTCAATCTGGTAAGCTTCAAATAACGGTCAAGTGTTTAATAACATTTTTTTTTGTAACTTTCTTGGATTTGGCAACCACACTCCAAACTCTCTTTACATCTAGAGCTGAAATTAGAGTTAGGTTACATGTGCCCGCGGGTGCTTCGTTGGATAAACCTTGAATAAGATCCAGCTCCGTCCAGCTTGCGATATAATGAAACTAGCCATCCTGCTCTCGGATAACAATAGTGCTTTCTTTTATCGAACGATTTGCCAAGCTGCCAAGAATGCAGCACGCCTTGCAAGTGTAAGAAACTCCAAAAGTGTTTAACCTGTGCTATTCAACTTGGATTTAGCATTCCACAACTTAGATTTTGTATACAATCTTGGAGCAAAACAAGAATAGCTCGTGATTTCTTGGATTTTACTTTACCGAGTCTATGACAGTGCTTGATTGTGATATTTGACAGGGACAACTTATTGTTGAAAACACCAGAGACGATCTTGCTAGAATCTTCCTCACTTGCTTCAGGAACGCCAAGAAGTAGTTATAACTTTTTTCCAGTTTCCAGTTTATCACAAGACTTGCAATTAAAGAATTATAAGAGAAGACATGGATAACGATCGAAAAGAGGCAAAATCAGACATAAGTTTAGTGTTTGGTCCAGATACTAGCCAAACTGATGTTTGGTATTCCATCTATTCATTGAAGTCTGCTGCCATCTCCAAAACAGTTCGAATTAAAATTTACATCGTTCTTGAGTAGTTCAGTAGTGAATTTAATAGAAAGCTATTATATAAAATTCTGAGAGAAAAATGAAACAAATGAAATAATTGGTTTTATTCATCATTCTTCAAACCCAATAAGATACTTGTTTGAGCTGCTGGTGTCTTACAAGATCAAGTAAGAAGAAACTTATGTCAAGATTTGTGTAAGTCAATGTCTCTATTTTTATGAGAAGTTTTTTTCAAAATATCTTTATTCATTAGTTATCAACAAGGGAAGATTATATAAATATATTTTTATAAATAGTTATGAGATATCTTCGTGCAAGAACTTTTAATATGTTTTGGTGTAGTTGCTCCGCCTTACAAGGATTAGAATCAATTGAAATTAGCAACAGTAAATTTATGTCGGTAGAGAACCCTTGCAAAATAAGCGCTACAAAAGTTTCTTTCAATAACAGCAAATTTCCGAGTTCTCAAGAAGCTTTTTATATAACTGGAACGTATATTGATCTAACAACAAGTTTGTCGGAACGGAACTGGAACATTATATAAAGGGGCATAAAGTACATCTAGAAAACAATACGTATGTAGACCAACTCCAACTTCATCAAACGTTAGCAGATGAAATTGACTTGTTGAGTAATTTATATGATGGTCAAGGCCAAACCTATGAGGTAGTCGGAGATCCTGTAAGACGGGTTTCCAATAATTATAAAGAAGTTTAAAATAACTTACCCGCTGGAAACGGTGAAAGATTTATTCAAAGCGTGTATTCTAAATCGACGGCTGGTAGTGACGCAGCTTTGAAGATAGTTAGTGAAATTGCTCGTAAGTGCAGTTGTCTCAAAAAGTAAATAACAACACTATGTCGTCATTTTTTTTTAATAACTTCCGATGTTAATAACTTTTTTTTAATAACTTTTTAATATCAAGATCTTGTGTCTTAAAATTAACCTTTTTTAATCTAATTTATCGAAGACTGTGATCAAGAAGTAAATGAAATAAATAGACTATTACCTAAAAATTCTTTTCTTTTCTTTTTTTAATTACCCTACCATATCTTAATCAACCGAAAGCAAAATTGTAGCACGTGGATCAAGAATTGATTCCAAAATAATATTTTATTAATCGAATATTGCTTATTAGATAGCATCGAAACGAGATATTTTTTAGTTTTCTACAACAATGTGCGCATTAAAAGAATTTGATCTTTGCTCTATGAAAAATTTAATCATCTTAGTACGTCATAGAGCTGCTTTGGAGAGCAAAAAAAATCGTCATCACCCTTTGTTCAGACCGGGGTAGTTCCGTTATAAACGTAAAAGTTAATGAAAAATATATTATTATTTCTTTTTCTCTGTAATTATAACAAAATAGCTATATTTCATAGAAATCTATTTATATACTGTTATAGTTGCGGTGGGATTTAATGTTCATGCATCATATCATGTACGCATATCATGGGTTTTTTCGATTACGTATAGGGTCATCGTTTGTACATTAAATTATCACCATATATGTATTTAATATTATTAATTCCTTAGCAACAGTGATAACTGTGAAATATTTAACTACATATTCAGAAACTAGGTACTTAACAATGGTGATTGTTAAACGGGTGACGCGTTACTCAGATATTGCAGTTTACCTCCTATATAAACGCGAGTATTACGTAAGTGATCAGGATAAATCAATCCATAACTACTTTAAAATATCCCTATTTAAATGCCATCTGTAAAATTAAACCATCAGTTATTGCTCTAAATTTTGTAAGTGAAGGACGTGACACCTAAATATTGTTTCTACAGACTAAACTAGTATTTAACCGTAACAATGGCTGCGACTATTGACGAGGTCAAATACGCAGACTTCATGGCGCTGATGGAGCGCAGTGACTGCGAAGTACTAATTACTGCGGAGCATCAGAAGATTATCAGTGAGAAGATACAAGGGACGTTTGAAGCCGACAAAGCTAACAGAAGTCTAAACCGCACATACGGTTTGCTTCGATCACTCGAGAGTAATTTTACCGACAGAGCGAAACCGGGGGAACTATATTAACACCAATTATGTAGATGGCTTCGAACATAGCAAGAAGTTCATCTGCGGACAAGCTCCAACCCGACGTACGTGTTACGATTTCTATCATATGTTGTGGATGGAGCATGTGCAAATCGTTGTCATGCTCTGCAAGAAGATAGAAAATGGCAGGCAAAAGTGTTACCGTGTTACCCCTATTGGAGCGACGTGGAGCAATCGTCGATGAGGTTCGGGAAGTTCCGGGTCACTACTACTAGTGTAACGCAGTTGCCTCATTACGTTAAAGCAACAATTGTTTTGACAGATGGGACCAAAGCTACCCAGACAGTGACACACTACAATTTTACTGCTTGGCCAGACCATGATGTGCCGAAGAATACCTTAGAATTTTTGAATTTTATTTTAGAGGTGAGGCACTGCCAAAAACAGTTACATGCAGAGTCGCTCGAGATTGGCTATCAACGTTCTCAGCCGACGCCAATCGTTGTCCATTGCAACGCCGGATTAGGAAGAGCTCCGTGCTTTTGTGTTGTGGATATTAGTATTTCTAGGTTCGACGAAACAAAAACAGTTTCGATAGCGTCCATAGTGTCTAGTATTCGTCAAGCAAGGTTCCATAGTTTGTTCAACCCTTTTCATTATTTATTTTGTTACAAAGCTGTGAAAATGTACATAGAGTCGGCTCCCGTAAAAGTAGCTACAAGGGTGACTCCGATATGAGATAGGAGTTACGTTGATTATGTTGTTGCTGTGAAATGGTCTCTTTATTTTAAGAATTATTATGTAATAACTTATAATTTAACTTATGTCACAAATAAACCTGTATTTAAACTATACTAGAGTCATTGTTTCATTCAAATGAAAACTAGTTAAGGAAATACTTGCGGTAAAATACTGGCGAGTTTTTCAATTCATAGATACATCAACATCATAACTTCTAGAATCATGAAAAATTTTTTTATTATTTATTTTTTATTAGTTATAAATATAGGGAGAATATATATATTTTAATATATAATATTAGGGAACCCACAAGCGAGTACTTCTAAAATGTTTCAGTAGAGTTCTCAATCAAATTCCTCAAACGAGTGAGACCATCGGATTCTTGACGTATTCTTGTGACGTCACAAATATCGCAATTATTACGATGACAATCATTTGACTAAACATCAAAATATTTAATTTTAACACACAAAAACTTGATAATCACAGCAGAAGTTATTAAAAAAAATGAGGACATAGTGTTGTTATTTACTTTTTGAGAGAACTGCACTTACGAGAAATTTCACTAACGAGCTTCAAAGATGCGTCACTACCAGCCGCCGATTTAGAATACATGCTTTGAATAAATCTTTCACAGTTTCCAGTGGGTAAGTTATTTTGAACTTCCTTACAATGATTGAAAGATCGTGTTACAAGATCTCCAACTACCTCATGGGTTTGGCCTTGACCATCATAAAAATTACTTAACAAGTCAATTTCATCTCCTAACGTTTGATGAAGTTGGAGTTGGCCTACATACGTATTGTTTTCTAGATGTACTTTATGCCCCTATATATAATGTTCCTGTTCCGTTCCGACACATTCGTTGTTAGTTAGATCAATATACGTTCCACTTATATAAAAAGCTTGTTGAGAACTCGGAAATTGGCTGTTGATCAAAGAAACTTTTGTAGCGCTTATTTTGCAAGGGTTTTCTACCAACATAAATTCACTGTTGTTAATTTCAATTATTTCTAGTCCTTGTAAGGCGGAGCAGGGTAGATGTTTAAAAATTGTACGTTGTTCAGGCTGCATTAATTCTTGCGAATTCGCTCGGACCACTGGAAAAAATACCTAATTTTATAATAAAAAGAATAGAGTGATTAATAGAAAAATTAATTCTATTGGAAAAAGCGTTGGGTGATTTTAAAGATTTTCACAAACTTTTTATAAACAGAATAATAACCCACATGAGGTTCTGATGTGCAATTAATGTGTAATAATGAATTACTTCACATTGACGTATATTATGATGTATTATTGTGAATGAAACTGATCTCATCAACGATATTTTTTCGAAGTTTGTTTGTTATTATTTTAAGCTTCGAAAGGTATTAAATGTAGTAGATGATTTCAAAATTTTAAAATCATTTTTGTATAATTCTACCTAAAATTTTCAGAATGTAGAATGTTTTTACAAGTTTACATATCATTATTATGTAATTTTAATTTTATTTAAGACGATAACATTATGTAAATAAATTATTGCAATAAATATTAATTAAGATGAAACTTATGTCGCTTATATCTTTTATCCCTCATTCCCTAGACCCAACAAAAAGATTCTATCAAGCTATGATTAGTAATGTATCGATCATAGAAACTTAAAATTCATCATGGGTGATCGACATAAAATCTTGCATCATCTTACACTTTCTTAAAGTAAACGAACACATATAATTTCAAAATAATATCTTCTTTCCTAGAACAAAGATTTTAAGTGTCTTTCACTTAATGAACATTTTTTTAAATATCTTTATTATTTATCGATAGGGGAATATTATATATATTATATTATTTAGTCTCTTAAAATCCGTAGTTGCAGTTACTTTGCTGTTTACGTGATATTATCAACTAATGGATTAATGAGTACATGAAAGAAACTCATTCATGCGATAAGAAAAGTAACACTATTTTTCTAGATATAAATGATTTACCTAACTCGAAGTATAGCTTATGCCTTATTTTTTAAGATATTGTGTATCTAATATTACTAAGAGTGATGGCTTACAAAATTTAAATAAAAATTACGACTCATGGAGTTTAAATAAAAATCATGCAAAAAGTATCGGTAGGATATAAATCTGTTAAGTTTAGCAAAATCTGAAGCAAATACTGGTTCCAACATTCTTTAACAACACATGAGATGGATTTGCATAAGTCGTTATCGTAAGAATTTTTCCCATCAGGTTATGGGCCCCGTTATCGTAATTTCCTGATGTAACTTATAGCTATGGTATCCACTTATTAATGTAAACAAAGCTGAGCAATCTTCACAGTAGCTTTACTAACTACTGGACGTGAGCAAGTGACCCCATAGTGAATTACATAAAATATGATGCAATAGCCACTCAATTTTAATATTATTGACAGTATTCCCTGTAATATAGTCATCATGCGAATCAGCCCTTTGCTTTAAAATGTATGACGCAATTCCTTTATTCTCAAATCCAAAATGTAGTTTTGAAATAACAGTGGTGAAACCTTCTGACAAATTGCTTTATTTACTCATTAGTTAGTAACGCTTATTTACAGATAGCGCTCTTTTGTTTACATTAATAAGTATGTCTTACATTCTGTAACTTGTTTCTCATTATCAATCTCATTCAGTTGAAAGATGAGTCACTACTTACATGTAAACATGTTTGTTAAATCATCGAAAATAGTTAATGGTTCGGGGTTATGTATTGATAATGTAATTCCAGGCAATATTGTTCATTTGAACCTTAAATAAAATAATTAGCCAGGTTATATCTCACGTATTGTCACGTTTTAAATTCCGATGTAAGCCGTTTCGTTTATTCAGTGTAAAATCGATCGTCATACAGAATAGAATTTACTAAATTCCAGTGGATTTCTGATAGTTAATTACAAAGAGTGACATAAGTTCATCAGAAACGTTAATATTAAAGCAATATTGCTTTACTACAAGAAAGGAAGATTTGATATTAAGTGAAAATGGTTAATTACTTCATTTACGCAAGTGATTCTTTCACCTCGACGGCTGGGGTCAAGCACTTTCATAGAAACGGTTTGAAGACTCTGGAATAGTTCAAAAACATTGTAAGAAAAATCAAAAAAGAACTATTGGTTTCTGGAGAGCCTCCTACAAAATCGAAAATTATTTACTTGCACTGGGACAAGTATTGTTGGGACGTCGATGAAGGCAAGGCTAGAGAAGCATACATTGATTTGGATGCTGACTTTGATGGCACAAGGCTGGAAAGCATTATCAAATACCTAAAAAAATCCCATATCGGTGATGAAAAGAATAAAATCAAGTTGTTGTACATCGTCACGGATGGTATGATTGATAAAGATAGTGCATGGAAATGTTTCAAATTGAACGGAGACATGCATTACGAATTGGTGGTTTTTCATGTATTTAATGAAAACCTGAAAAAAATCGATCTCTCAGCAGCAACGTCCTTCTTTAAGAATCGTTGCGTGATGTATTGTAATAATAAGCTTTTTGATTACGATGACATCTCCAAGGAATTTGACTACGACAAAGTCAATATTAACAATTTTTTAGCTGAAAGAAATCAGTTAAGGTCTTATGTCAAGCTGAAGTTCATCCATAAATCTCATCTAAACCAAGATGCTTTCGAGGAAATAAAAAAACTGAGAAACTTAAGAGATCGACTACTTGACGAGTTGTCATGGGAAAAAGTAAGCAAGGGATACAAGGAAGTTTTCCTAGAAACAAAGGACAGAAATTTATTCCTGCGCGAATTTGTTAACACAGATTGGTACGGTGGATTGAATCTCGATGCCACGGTCTATGTAGATAAGATTGACATTAAAAGATCTATTTCATCTTTGATCAACTACTTACTACATCGTTAGCGACCCGCAATTTTACTCGTTCGATGCCTTGAAGTTTGACACAAAATTTGAGAATTCCGTAAGAGATGAGCGAAACCCGATTACAATTACGCGCGCACAAATCATTGATTTCCCTGACGTCATTCCAGACAAAGATAAAAGAATGCCCGTGGTTACTCTAACAGGGCGTGATCTGATTACAAAAATCATTTTTCCTGACATTAAGAAATACTGGGGGTTCCGGCTGACACCTGCCAGTTTTAGTAACTTAAAATCGATCACGGAGTGTCCATTATTTTTGATGAACGATCAACAATTGAGTGAGTCAATCGGTCGCTTTTACTATTTGAATGATCAACAATTGATGGCAATCGATAAACGAACTGATTCACGATCACGAAGACGGTTCCAGGGTTGTCTTGTGCTATTAGACACCAACCAGTTTGACAAATACAACGACTAAATTTTGATGACGAATGATTGATCTAAAACATCACATCCCTGATTTGTTTTAGCTGTCTTTAACAACTAGTGAATTTTTCTATATCACTGTTGTTAAAGACTGCAACGATGGATCGAGATTACTTACATGCATCCGATTTGTACTGTTCAGGACCAATGAACAACATTAAAGTTACTTTTATTTCGACTTACATATTAAGTTATTTATGACTGCATCACGTGTATGCTTGTTTATTTATGGTTTCGTGGGAATTGATCAAATCTGAACAGGAAAACCGTTCTAATTAAGGTTACATTATTCAAAATATTAATTAATTGTTTATTTGTGACTCGTTACAGAACAAAGGAACCGTAGCCAAATTTTTTTGTCACAACATCTAAAAACTATAATCATGAAGTTTTAAAGCTTTAAATTGCATCTTTTTAGATTTGCAATACGATCATCATTTTCCAATAAGTTATAGCAGGTCAAAAATCGGGAAAAATTCAGACTTCTTTGTGGGTAGTATGCATAGAAAATAATTTATTCCATCTTCTAAATGATCACGGTTTTTTCTCACTATAAAATTTTTCATTTCCCATTACAGATACAATAATTATTAAAAAATATAATGTTTTAGAAAAAAATTGCCGTATAAGTTTACTCTCATACTCATCTTAATCATACTCATCAGGTCAAAATGAGTTTTTGTAGCAAAAATGTTCGCAAGAATTTGATTTTGTCAAAGCTAATACTTATTTTGTGAAAAAATTATTTTTGAATTTTTTTGAGGAGTACCCCATTTTGCCCGCAAAAATAAAAAATCTTCTTAAACGGCAGTTTAAAATTAGTGCTATTTATTTCGAACAGAATTAAAATGAAGATGAATTACGGTATTTGGGTCCGCAAAAACTTAATATTTCCTTAGGTATATTCCGTTATTTCCTCCCCCTTCTCCTATACTTTTTTTTAATGAATTTTTTACTGCTTGATTCCAACGAATCTATGATGGAAAACATTACTCCAAAGTTACATCAATATCATGTCAAACCGTAACTGAACACTGACGTATCCTGATAAAAACAAGTATGGCAAAAAAAATTAAAAGTATTGGTTTTTTCATAAATGGTTTCTATTATCTTCAATACTTTTTTTTAACAGGGTATAAAGATGATTTCAAAATGACATCAGCCTTACGTACAATTGTGACTTTTCACTAATGTAAGAAAAAGATTTCAGAGTTACATCAGTATTAGGTACAATCAGAACTTTTCAGTGATGTAAAAAGAGTACTTCAAACTTATGTAAATATTACATACAACTGTGACTTTTAACTGATGTAAAATAGGGACTTGAAACTCACATCAGTATTACGTAGAATCGTGACTTACCAGTGACGTAAATGTATGATAATAAAGTTACGTCATTATGATGTACAATAATGACTTTAATACGACATAACATTTTTTATTTCAGAATGATGTGAAAATGACATCACAGGTTTTGACATCATATTACGATCATAGGGAAAGGCAGTTTTACGTCAAACTCATGTCAAAATCTTGTGACATTCTTATGACATTCGACTGATGTCAGATGAAAGTCATATGTTCACTGGGAAGTGATAAAATAGTCCAAGATGACATCATCAGTGTAGTTGTTCCTGTTGCTAACACCTCTTCCACCCATGGAAGCCTCTTCCCCATTAGTCACAAGCCAACATTAGGAGGAAACTAAATCCGGATTACAGTTTTATGTTCAATATGTACTTGACTTTGATAATTGTGCTGAATAAACTTTTTGGTCTTCGTTGAGCTGTTCCATATAGTGAAAACGTTGCCAAGCCGTTGGACTCTGTGGAGAAGCCAGCGCCGGCCAAAACAAAAACAACTTCAAGAACAAGTGGCTGATATTTACTAAACTGATCTATTCGTATGTTTGTAAGGCGCTCAAGAGTTTTTATCTACTTGATCACTTTCAACCATCGAAACAGATCGGAATATTATGCATCGGAAAACTCACCAGAAAGTTTTTAAGCCAATAGAACTTCACGAAAAATGACAACCTTTGGTGTTTTTTGATACAATTCAATCGGTCATGTGTTTTCATCCATATCACTGGTTGAAGTGGTTCAAGATTATCCAAAGCGAGTCTTCCGTATCTATCATTGACTTGAAACCGAAACTTGCAGGTTAAGAAGAAATATATAGTAATTTTAGACGTATCCGTTTCTTTAGCTTGTAGTTGTATTACCATTCAATGCAAGCCAAAGCAACGGAATTAGTTTGGAACGACATGGTACAAGAACGAAGACAACACATTCTGTTTAAAAGCTTTATCCTTCCTTTTTGAACTTCCTCGTCCGTTATTCCGCAGGTTTATTCAACAGGAAAACTGAATATATGATCGTGCTTAAAGATGCTTTGAATATTTCAAGGGAAAACGATTTGAATAATTTTTATTAACAGTTTTTTTTAACGCAGGCTTGTCAGCTGATGGGTTTGAAAATGAAGACAAAGGCTATGAAAAGAAGATAGTGGCGGAATTAGGTTGTTTCAAGTAGTGAATGCGTTTGTCATCAGCTAGACTACTTGAAATGTATATGTATACTACTGAATGGTATATACGTTACTATCCCGTAATACTGTTCAAGGAAACTAATATCGGCTAAAACCAAAAGCTGCATGAAGAATCATTTGGATGAAATCACTGAGACCTTGTATAATCTTTCCTTGATATCTTTGGAGTGTTTGTGTATTTTTAACCATCATAGTACCTTGAGATGTCAAAGAAAGCTGTACACCATCAAACTGAATCGTTTTATTGGGTGAGCAGTTGAGCACGGTAAGAAATCCATCGTTGATTTCCGCTTGAATTCAAACGACTAATACTTTTCCTATTTGTGTAAAGATAATCAACTTCAAGAATAACTTCAGAAGCTATTTTGGATTAAGAAACTTTATCTCTATAGGCTTTCTTTAAGTACTTCGTGCTTCTTATGTATTCTTCCACATCATAGAAACTTGGATTACTTAATAAAGCTTAAAGAAGTATTTCATCATGCAGAAACTCTGGATCTCCTCTTTATACTGTTTGTAGCAAATGGGTTTCTAAATTCGTTACGTTATTCGAGTTGCTAATGTTTCTTTATTAATAATAATAATAAAACTTTATTTGCCTTAGTAAATAGGGTACATCGCAGGTCTTAATTTCTAAAGTTAGTTTCGCCTATTTTACCATTTCACTGGTATGCAAATTTATTATGGTACTCAAATCACTGTTTTACATATTTTTTTTACCTCATTTCAATAATAATATAATTAGATTACAATTTTAAAAATAGTTTACTAGTT
>NJDC01005554.1:18053-34788 GCA_002245475.1 Calephelis virginiensis
CGATCTTCGTGCAATTATCTTGTGGGCTAAATCTTACGGTCTTTTAGTTAACCCTTTAAAATCAAAAGCTATAATCTCGGGAGTAGATATCAGCTTGGGGCTATTGATTTTTCCAGTCTGCCACCTATAGTTTACAACGGTACTCAGATCTCTCTTTCGACCTGCGTCACTAACCTAGGCGTTATTTTTAGCTCGGATCTTTTTTTAACTTCTCGTGTATTTTGTGTATTTTAGTTTTTGTGTGCAATAAAGTGTTAAATAAATAAATATATAATTGGAATTTCGGACTCGGCTCCAACGATTTTCATTAAATTTAGTATTTAGAGGGTTTCGGGGGCGATAAATCAATCTAGCTAGGAACCATTTTTAGAAAATGCCATTTTATTTGTGTTTAAACTGAAAATTTAATTCGTGTTTAAACTGAAAAATACGACTCTTCCTCACATCTAATATGGCGAATAATAATACTATTTTTTGTGAGCAATAAAGTTGTTCCAGCAGATGGCGTTGTTAAGTGACACGAAGTCAATGAGAGTGTGCTAAAAAAATACATAATAATTAATTCTTTAATACATAATTAAGCCATATCGCTAACTTAAATTTTGTTATTTACATAATATTTAAATATTAATAACAAATATATTTAAAAAATCATTTTATTCCCCGGCATCCATTCAAGAGTCCATACACTTCAATAGTCTTTGAGATAAGAAAGGTAAGTTAAATATCTATAAATTTGTTTTTTTTACCAATATCCTCAAAATCCATGGTGGTTGATTCCGAATCCTGCTGTGGAGGTTCCAACTTATTGTACAGCTGCAAGTTGAAGTAGTGGCTAAGGTGAGCCAGAACTATTTCCAAATTATACACCCGACATAACCTGGTGTGCAAACAATAAATAATTAACATAAGATAAAAAAAGAGAAAGGCAAAAGAAAAAGAGGTAGGTAGCGGCACAACCAGGACACCCTTGACTAGCCGAAGACAGTAAGGCCTACAATGTGATAGGTGGCAAGCCTATTGCTAACCGGGTACACATACAATCCCGAGCAACATTTTTTTTTAGTAGAAAATTGGAAAAACCACATTTTCTTTTTGTTGCCCCACTCGGGAATCGAACCCGGGACCTCATGAAGTCAAGTCCAACACCTGGACCAATAGACCATAGAGATGATTAGTTAGAAATTAACTCTTATTATTATATATGAAAATGAATCTCCATTTCCCATGGTCATAGCATAACGAGTGAAGGGATTGAACCATCCCTTCACTCGTTTTGCTAACTATTTTTAACCAACTACAAAAAAGGAAGAGGTTTTCAATTTGACTGGATTTTTTTATTATTATGTAACAGGAGCCAGTATGCCAGCAAACAACCGACTTTGATTATTTATTTGTTGTGTGAGCTTACTGTCAGGAGAAGGCTCATATGATAAAAAAATAGTTGATACGGGACAATCTTGGTAGGCTCAGTTAATAATAAATGAAAATGAAAAACAGTTTATGTTATAAGTAGGGCTTGAAATACCGGTACTTTTAGGAACCGGTAGTAATGGCCTTCTAGCGATACATCTACCAAAGGCTTTACCTGTACTGTTAGTACTGGTACCAGAAAACATATAACCTATTTTTTTTTAATTGAAGATATCTCTGTTCCTACTTGCCCAATTTAAATAATAAAGTATGTTTACGGCCGATTAATAAGAAAACTGGTAACACTTCGGTATTAATAGAGTTATTTGATAGGTATTGGTGTGAGGATGGTACTAACATCCAGAGTACAGGTACCCACTTTGGAAGCGGTACCCAGGTATGTAAATGGTAAGAACCATTAAGTACACGTACCGAACCTCATCACAAATTGGGCTCTTGTAATGTAATCTAAAATTTATTAAAAATTTAACATAACATTCTAACCGGAGGCTGGTATCTTGAAGATATAACACATAGTAATAGACTTAACAACCATGTCTCAGGTTGACAATGTACCTTTGTTGTCTATTATATGACGTATATTTATTTGAGACTGTTTACCTCATAAACATATATATCTGGATATAGTAAAATTTAGTGCAATTGATTCTAACAAGTTTCAACTATACAAGCTACAAAATATAAAAAAATCGTAAAAAATCCCTTACTTGAGCATCTGGTGAACTAGAGGCGGTAAAGTATCTGGGGGTACATCAATGATATATGTACACAGTTTGTTCACAACCTGCCTGTGACTGTCACGTGATAGATGCATATCCCTGAAACAGGTATGAAACATTTAAAAAGCTGTTAAATAACTGATTCTTGTAAAATCAGTTATTTACAATAGATTTATATCCAGGAGCAGCAAGTAATTGACAAATAGCGCACATTGAAAACATATTTATATTAGTAGTGTGTGTATTATTGATGCTAATAAAACAGTTTAATGATGTGTGTGTGGGTGTGGGGGGGGGGGGTGTGCGTGTGTGTGTTTGCATGTATGTCACGTGGAGCTTGATATGTCAGGGGTCTTTGGCTTCTGGTAAGTCCAATTCATTTATAGCACACTGTTTTTTCTGTTTTGTCAAGCTGTGTACTTTTTTTTTAAGCGGGAAATTGCAAATTAAATAATTTTATTTGAATTTGATTGTTGTCTTAGCTAGCAAATGTAGTTGAAGCTATGGATATGTAGCAAAATATTAATAATAGTACTTACTTAAACATAGCAGCTAATTGTGCTAACTGCCTTTCCTTCCACTGACACTGACATAAAGTGTGCACACACTGGATCTTGTAGTCTACACCTGTCATATCTGTGCCACAATGCTTAACATTGTCCTGGGTAGATATCACATTTACACATTCTGGCAGCACATCTCGCCATCTACAGCAAATGTAAAAATACACATGTAATGAATGTCATTCAACAAGTTACACAAATTAGTTCATTGTTGGAGAAGGTGGCATATCTGTTCTATTTCCATCAACTTTTAGTATTACCGTAGCGTTAAATCCTAACTACCTATAAAAATATCAGATTTGCCAAATCCAATAGATTGATGCCATTTTTCAGTAAATAAATTAAATAAATAAACATCCCTGGATAGCTTACACAAATTATATGCTTGTGTTATACATATTAGTCAATTATTCTAATACATAGAAATACTAAAACAGATACCAGAATAAATTTTATAAGCACCCAGATGCGGAAATGCAGACATCACACAAATGCATCAGGCATTTCAATCTAATTGGGAGTAGAACCCGAACCTTGGGCTTAGTCTGTAGGCATGTACATTAGCCAAATGAGGCAGTCCATAAAAGTGTTCATATAAATCCCAATCTCAATATTGTAAATGCAACAAACTCAACATAGTTGGGCCTAATGAATAATACTTTAGAATCCTACCAAGGTCTAAGTATTGCAATAAATATGCAACAAAAACTGCTCAGGATTTTATCCCGATCATTAATAGGTCACTGCAGGCTAAACAAACATATAAGCAGGATGATCCAAGCAGAGGAACCTGACTTTCGATTTTGTCTGGAAGCACAGGAAATGATAAAACTCTTATCTCTTAATGCCTAGCACTTAACTAAGCAAGCAGTAGATTGCTGGGTGGACACATAGTCAATCCCCAAGACATTAAGCTAATTAGTCATAAATGCATTATACAGTTTCTAGAGACTGTCGGCCTTGCAGAATGTATGTGAGCTTCATAAAAAAGAAATGTGATCTCAATAGATGTATCCAGAGGTGCTATTAAGTATCTTTTTAGTGATGATCATTGGGTAACAGAGATAGCAAATACAAAACATGTCATTTAACAGCTATTTAATGTACACTTTACCCAATGATCATAACTAAAAAGATATTGAATAGCCCCCCAGGTTGCAGTGATTCTCAGGGTTATCAGACCCGATCTCTTTAACACTAGTAATATTATATTTATTATTATAAAAATAAATCTAGGTTCAGAATGGGCTTCATTTTTACAAATCCAGTAGAGTAATTAAATAACTGAAAAGTACATGCAAAGCAACAGGGAAAAGTATCTTAATATTTTTTGCCCTCCATGATCATTACATAAATGCCTAGATGGATCAAACTTCTTTTGTCATTTAAGGAAGGCTTTTTCCTAACCACTACATAATAGTTGAGGTTTTAAATATTTGATGCAATGCTGGTTCTTAAAAAACCTATACAAAGAGTATCCGGATCAATATATTAGAAGATACTAAGAGTATCCGGATCAACATGGAGAATGAATTCGATCCAAGTTGTATTGCTGAAGCTTTTGATATTTTTGTAATTTTTGCTTGTGCTAACACTAAAATACTAAAAATAAACAGACACAAAAAAGTTACAAAACCACCTGTGTGCGGTCAGGGAGACCCCTGGGGCAAAATGTCTACCTACCTTGCAAACTCACTCACAAATACATTCACTGAGCACATACACAATACAGATTGGTATATAAGACATGTACATAAACATGTGCTAGTGCACATCACTAAAACATGAAATTATTTGAATTTGAAAAATCTTTGCCAACTCTGAGACTGCCTGTAGGTGGTAAAAGGTTAACTGGTAATTTGATTTGAGGAGCATTAGAGTCAGATCTAAAATTAAACTTACATCATATTGATATCAGAATCTTCAATGATAGATTGTATACTATCATTACTCCACCGCAACAAGTCATTAACTGGCAACCTTGACAGCTCAAGACATAATCTACTTATTATATCACCACAATGTGTTAAAGACATAGTTTCTTTTCTCATAGTGTCGAGCACTATATTCACCACCTAGAAAACAAAAATGTTAATTTTCAACTTAGCTATATCTTTCGGTTGCACATACAAAAGCAATCACTTAAATCTGTTAATAACTTTATTAGGCTACCATGCCTATACATTATCATGTTAATTCTCACCATAATGTATACAATAACATTGATAATGGCCACTATTTGTTTGGATTTGAATGTAAAAGTAAATAATGAAAGTCACACAGGTTACTCGTAATTTTATCTTTCCCACAAGCATCAAGCATCTCACATTTCTTAACAAAGTTTCATGAACTAATGCAATCACAACTAAGATGTTGTAGACTTTTACAGAGAGAGAAAAGGAATGCTTTGTCTCTGCATCTTGTATTATGAGTCATTAAAATAAATTTCAAAGATTAAAGCATACTTCTTATATATCTCATTGGATAACCATACTTAACAAATCTGATTAGGCCATTTTCGCTACTCAGGCACCCTAATACTACAGACATAAGACTCAGTAAAATCAAAATGTGCAACACTGTCATGAAACAAATAACATTTTAAATTAATACAACACTATACTAATTCCACAATCAAAAAACCCAAGTGTGTCAAAAGTGTCAAGAGCCTACGAAATGTGTAGTATAGAAAGGGCTATGAAAGAAGAGGAAGCTAAGCAAGTCGGAAGGGATTTTAATACTTGGCACTAATAGCCTTTGACTATCTAGAAAGGGAATTGGCATGAATGTACATACCTACATGTATGTTAATTTACCTTCACTTTTATGGCCCCAGTTGTGTCTGCGAGTCCATTAAATAAACAGTCCAACATATCAGCAGCATCACTAGCTACTATTTGCCGGCCCAAATTCTTCAATATCTGATAAAAAATAATTTTACTAAACATTTTCTTTAAAATACATATCTTTTGAAATTGTTTAAAAACATCTACTAATTATAAATGTAGATGATCTTTTTACGGCGATTTAAGGCATTACAGTGTTCTTTTATTCGTAAATATTTGAAACAAATCCTAACTTTAAACAAGGACAAATAAAACATTTGGGCGATGACATCGTGACAATAATATTTACCTCATTAGTTTTTAGTTTACAATATTCTCTCAACTCCTCGCGTTTGCTATTAACATGGCCAAGTTCTTTAATGTTTTTAAATATATTTAAATCCATTGTAACAAGTTCTCAAAAATATTAACAAACTCAGTGGTCTGATAAGTAATTATTGCTGCTGAAAATTGAGACACAAAAAAAGTATGTTTTGATTCTTATAACTAATAAAGTGATGTATTCAATCAGCAAAAAAATATTCTCTTTGACAAAGCTACAAAACAAATTCTCTTTAAACAAAAATAAACTTTACAATTTACATTTATTTTCGTATTGTAATTTACAATCTCGCGCCATTTTTGACTTCTAAAATGTTCAGTCAGTCATTTTTTCTTTTACTTTTTTTTTTATTTTTGTCCCAGTCGGGGAAAGGCAAAGGATCTGTGTCCATACAGCCACGTCTTCCGTATTAATAAATCTTTTTCTTGTTATAAATTTTCAATTTATGTCTTCCGTATTAGTTCTTTATTTCAGTCATTACTCACTATTTAGACATTCTTGTCTGGGTCTTTAGTAAAGCGGTGGTTTCGTTACACAAGCTCGTTTACGAGATTAGGCGGCAGCGAGGAAATTCACGATACACTAATTTCTTCATGATTATTTCATTAGTGCACTTTCACTGAACAAAATCAAACTAATTCCCACCTAAATTAACCAATTTTACTCATATTTTACACTAAATTCAATCATTGTGAAAAAATTACGACCATCTTCATTCACGATAGCGCCAAAACTTCTTTTTCTTTTACTTTATCCCAGTCGGGGAAAGGCAAAGGATCTGCGTCCATACAGCCACGTCTTTCGTATTTATAAATCTTTTTCTTGTTATATATTTTCTATTCATGTCTTCCGTATTAATTCTTGATTTCAGTCATTAGTTACTAGTTACAAAGTCATGTTTGGGTCTTGGGTGTATGGTACATAAGGTAAAACTCGATCGTTACAATTTTTGCTTAAATTAATAAGTGCTAACCTAGTAGTAAATATAAAAATACAATATATTTAATTAAGTTAGATATTTGCACACCACAATGTGGTAGAATATGTTGGTATGAATAAGTATTCTGTAACAACTTGTAAACACACATATTCCGCAAATAAATAAATTTCATTTCATAAAGTGGTGGTTTCGTTACACAAGCTCGTTTATGAGATTTGGCGGCAGCGAGGAAATTCACGATACACTAATTTCTTCATGATTATTTTATTTGTGCACTTTCATTGAACAAAATTAATCTAATTCCCACCTAAATTAACCAATTTTACTCATATTTTATATTAAATTCAATAATTGTGAAAAAATTACGACCATCTTCATTCACGATGGCGCCAAAACTCCCCCAAAGTCAAAGTCAGTTGTCAAGTTACACGTTTTTATAATTTTTTTTAAGTTAATTTGAACCTTTCTGGGGCCGTCTAAGACCTTTAGGCCATGCTGCCACATCTTCCATATTAATTCTTATAGTCTTTACTCACATGTCTTCCGTATTAATTAATTCTTATACAGTCATTAGTCACTGTTTACAAAGTCACGTCAGGGTCTTAAGTAAAGCGGTGGTCACTTTACACAAGCTCACTTTGGGAGATTTAGCAGCAGCGAGGAAATTCACAGTACACTAATTTCTTCGTGAATATTTCATTTGTGCAGTTTCTCTGAACAAAATTAAACTGATTCCCACCTAAATTAACTAATTTTACTCATAATTTACACTAAATTCAATAATTGTGAAAAAATTACGACCATCTTCATTCACGATGGCGCCAAAACTGGAATGATTTTATTACTTATTTTGCCCCTTTCTATGTCTGAAGAGTCACGACTATGTCTGAAGTGTTTTTATGAATCTTTTGTTTTCCCTCTATCTCTTATACCAGTTACAAATTATGTAAACTCTTATTTTAATATCTGTTTCTTTTACTGGTTTCGTCTTCAACCTTTTTTCTGTTAGTCTAATAAAGTGGTAACGCCCTAAATATTAATGAATGTCAATATTGGCTGTTTAGACATGGTTTAGACAAATTGAGTTACATACGAGAACAGGTAGTCAGTAGGTCTCATACTGTAGGCAGAGTTACAATATTTGGTCAACGATCTACAGACAAGGGCGTAACCAGGTACAGGCAGATGGGGGATTATTTTTTAGAATACACATACAGTTTGGTCGTTATGCAAGCGTACTCAATAACCCATAAGAATATTAATTTTTTTTAAAAGTTTTCAAGAACTGTTGTGATGATATACATAACATTAACTATCAAAAACCAATTTTTCGTCAGTTTAGTAATCTATATATCCTTAATGCAGGTTATAATAATCTCTATTTTTCTTAAGCACTACTTTTGTTACTTCCAAAAAGAATTTTTTTTCTAAATATTCTTTTTTTAATGTAGATAGTGGTCACACTATTGAAATGTTATCATTATTTCTGGTATGGTCACACTCTTAACGTCTTTTTGAAAGTGACGTCATTCACGTCATTAGAGTTTGTGTTAAGCGAGAAGTGTTACGAAATTCATAAAAATTACTGCAGCTCGCTTGTTTGTATACAAATTGCCGTAAAATATTGTATTTAATGTAGTAGTATTATTTTTCTCAATATGTAACTCGGCAGCTGTATAGGTTACTAAAAGGTCAGCCGTTACTTTATATTTTGGCGGCATCGCTTGAAGCCACAGAAATAGATTCCCTTGTGCAATATTCGTTATAAATACTGTATCTACATTTTCTTTCGTCTTAGGAAAATGGGTCAGATTTATTGAAAAGTGTGAAATGTGTTAATAGTGATTCATAGCAGTCATAAAACATAACTATGGAAAACTCAACGGTTTCTGGATTGAGGTCAAGGTCCCGGTCCAAAACTCCCTTTTTACGATCGAGCTGCGACCATGAGAATTGTACAGCAGAAGGTGAAGACCATGTTCACCATAAATCGGGAAGAAAATCTCCAGTGAAGAGGAGCACTCCTGTAAAGTAAGTACATCAATAAATTTTACATTAAAAGATGGAAAACAAATCAATTTCGACAATCTCTAGTCAAAAACTCTGTATGTTTTGATAAAAAATAAGTCATAAAACAAAATATATATTTTTTTAAATACCAAACTAGAACAAAATAATTTTGTACCTAGGTTTAAATGATTTAAAAATATAAATTGACTCAAGTGAGTTAAAGTCAGAGATTTTACAATTTAAAACTTAATCTCATTGTTATTTATCACCTTTCTACAATTAAATATTGATAATTTATTCCATTAAAATTAGTTTTTGAGTAGATTTACAGCCAGTGTTTAAACTTAGTGAAAAGATGATCAGGTTTAAAATTGACTTCCATTTAGTCTGTTTAAGGTGAGTGTCCGATATCTGAGGAATAAAGCAACTAATAACTATTGTGACATTTGTTTCAAAAATGCACTTATTACATATTTAAAAACCAACTGTTAAATTCATGTTGTCATTTTATCTAAATACAAATAAATGTATAGTCTGTCCGTCTTATATTCCAAGTTTTAGGAAGATTATTTAACAATGTTTGAAAACTTGACCGTCTTAGAGAACATTTTAAGAAATAAATATAACAAGTACCTAATTAATGTTTTCAGTAGTAAATTACAAGTTGTTTAAAGTTTTCATCATATTATATTTAAATGAAACAATTTGATGTTATTTAACAACTTAATTGTTGATCAAACAGGGATGTTTTACGACTGAAAAAATTTGAAAATCTAGCAATATCAATTAAAATATGACATTGTCATTATGACGGCAGAAAAAGTTAAGGTGGAGAATCCCTACCAGGGCAAATTGCTATACAGAGCTCTACCACCAGTGGTCTTGTTATAATTTTTAATCTATACTTTTAAATATTGAATATAGATTATCATTTTTTAAATGTAGGTAGTCTTTTGTACTTGGACAATTCTGACAAAAATGGGGGAGAAATATCACCGCATCAATTTTAAATCTAGTTTTTAAGATTTACCTTAACCAAAAATGGTAGAGTAAATATCCATTGAAACCTTTGAATAATCAAGAAAAAAATGTGTGGCATTCGGTGGGCGTTAGGAAACTATTGAGTTTGATACCCTTTACATCTTTAGAAACTTTCTTTGTGGTTTTTTTAAGTACCTATGTTGTTAGTGCATTTATTAAAATTTTATCAAAATCGATTTTTCAAACGTCATGCTTGTTATGGAAATTATATCAGTGATAAGACCTGAATAGATTACTTTCCTACATTTATTTACATATTAGTTCTTACTACCTAGTTTTATTTTATTTTTGTGATAAGATAATAAACAATATATAAATATTAATTCTTACTGTTGTTCTCCATATTATGTTTATAGTTTTATTAGTAAGACCTGTCTGTTCATTAGTAATTTTATTCATAGCTTGCTTGCATAGCCAAATTATAAAAAATCTTTCCAAATTGCAGTTTTGTTCTATTTCATGTACTACAATGTTACTGTGAACTTTCTGTAAATCTGGTCAGTAGTTTTTGTATGAAAGAATAACTATCCATCCATCCATTCTTATAAACACATGTATTTTAATATTAGTAGGACTTGGTCTGGTACATTTCTTAGTGTAAGATCAACACATAGGTCCTGAGCTTTTTGGTCATAATAAATTTGAGTCTAATCTAGTGAAGCGATCTCTTCAATGTTATCTGAAATGGAAGATTTTAAAATAACCAGATAGAATTGTTGTCTACATATAAATTACATTAAAAGTTAATCTAATACGTCCAATATTAAATGTTATTATTTGTTTGCTAAATTGTATGCCAAGAACAAAAAGAATGATAGCTGAAGCATAACGCTCATTTAGCCAATAGCAGGAAAAAGCCAAAATGCATTATGGAAATACATTTTCTAACTATTTAGTAAACTATACAGTTTTGTTGTGCCATAGTATGGGACAATGTTTACAAATGACATCATGATTTGAAGGCTAAGTTACAAGGTCTATAAAGGTTTTACTACACTGACCTCAAATAGTCCTATTTGCTAATGACTTGGGTATACAAATGTAAACAGACTAATATTACTGTTATTGAATTTATGTTTTTTAAGTCATTGGTCAAATTATCAATTTTGTAAATTAAATTATATTAGATGGCATATGATATCTATGGTATATGCATGATGATGCACTGTACATATACCATACCATCTTAACATCAGGAAAGCCGTGTGCTTGTTTCCTGTTATACTCAATAACAAATATAAATCTGTGATGGAATAAGGTTAAAATTTGACTTTTGACAGTAACAAAGGTCAATTTTGAACAGTTATAATAATTACTAGCTGTCCCAGTATATACTGTAATGCTTGCCACATGCAACATGCATTTTTTGAAATTTTGTATATGTTTAAATAGTTGTTCTGCTGTTTGGGCATAAGACAAATCCAAAAACCTAATAATTTTAAAATACTGTAATAGTGTTTGATTAATAAGTGTGATCTTATTATCAGACTTATTTTATTTTGATACATACATTTTTAACTAGGTAATATAAAGTTTACATGTTTTAGGCAAATACAACAAAATACAAAAAAAGTAATTGTGGAGCCTTTAATGGAGGAGAGGGAGGATTTACAAGGTCATAGAGCTCGTCATAGTTATCGCTCAGAGAGACATGTGAAAACATCAGATTACTCTTCTGAAGAAAGTCTTGATAGAATAAAAGGACACAGAAAGGAGATTTTTCAGGTAAATTATTTTTTATTTATTATTTTCTATTTAAATTATTTACCCAAATTAGTGAATTGTGACTGATTAATGGTAATGTTTGCAGTTTTTTTTTTTTACTGAGGCTAGTTTAATAGACAGGCGTGTAATTCAAAGCCTTGTTGACAATTGTCATTGCTGACCGGCTGGTATTACTCTTAAACGCGTCTGTAACAAGCAGAAGTTATGGCCTGTCAGAGTGACTTTAAAACCAGCCTAATTTAACACAAATAAGCCGAGATACCATTCTTACCATTGCCAACTTAAGTAAGGTATACTACACATTCCCACAATAATTTCAAAGAAAGTATTGAATAAGAAGAGGAAATTTTGATTATTAGTTATTCTGGCAAACTTAGTACAGCACCTGATTTTTTTTGTGTACTCGGCTGCTTAGGGATAGGAGGGCTAAGATGATAAAACAAAATTTAAAATTTTTAGGTCTGTTCTCGAGTTACAATTGTTATAACAAACCAGACTAATTTATGTATATGTGGTGGTAATTTTATTCTGTAATACCTGTAATACTAAAATTAAAATTTTGCAAGAACCCAAATAACATACATATGCACAGCCGTGTGCGTGTAGCACACACAGCAACACATATGCATAAACATAGCCACAGACACGCACACAGCCACTAACATGCATACACAGCCACAGACTCGATCACACAGTCACACACACACACATAGAGAAACAGGTCAAACCTATAATACCAAAAAATCACACATTAACAATAATATGACATACATGATTTTGCAAAGGCTTTGCATTTGGATTGCATATGCCACTGGCAAGAGTTATAAAAGAAAGGAATCAAGGGTTTTTACAATTTTACGAATCAACATACTTGATTGTAAAGAGAAGCAACTTAATACCTAGGTATACCGGCCAATGCTGAAGCCATAGATGCTGAAGCCTTTGAAAATAAGTGAAAAATGTTGAACTGGATGGTACTAGTAAAAGAAGGCGACATTCACACTTCCTTAACTGAAATTGCCCATAATTTATTTTTCCTTTCAATTTTTAACCAATTTCCAAAAAGAAGGAGGTTAATATATAATTAATGTATATTTTTATGTATGTTGTGAACCTATCTCAGAAAAAATATTTCTCAACAACTTAATAGTAATAGCTGTTGGTTATTTATAGTTTTAATGCGCTTATATTATTTTGTATTTTCTTTCTTTTTTAATGAGCAATCAAACTATTCTAAATTACTTTGATCCAAAAAAACGATCAGGGCCTATTATATACAAAACAGTTTTTGAATACTATTCATAATAATTATATGACAAATGGCACCTGCAGCTTGCACTTGTTACAACTAAGGACCATGAAACTGTTGACATTCCAAACCATCTGCACCTGGCACACTGCCACAAGACTGTATATTGTTTTAAACCAATTAATTTTCACCTGACCATTGTGTTTCTTGAAAACATGATTATCTTAGCAGTAATACCGATTTTTATGAGGAACTAGCTTATCCGACAGCCTTGGTCATGTCCTAACTATGAATATTGACACAACAAAAAAATATTTAGCAAAATAAATTGGTCCATCCGTTCAGGTGTGATACGATGAAAAAGGGAGATGGATATTCATTTTTATATATAACACTAGCTGTTGCCCGCGTTGTCAATGGTCCCACATTTTTTCGGGATAAAAAAATATCCTATGTATTAATCCAATAAAGGAGTTACAAACAAACATAGTGTACAAACTTTTTCATTTACAATATTAGTAGGATACGACATCAAACAAGCTCTTCCATTGGTAAGAGACAACCATGATCTATTGACACTATGTATTAGGCCACTGTCCCGTTGCCAATGTGTTAGGACCTATATGCAAGTCTATCTGCTACCCTACTTTCCGAACCGCAACGCGACATTGTTATACACACATCTTCACGCCAATTTCCCTACAGTGGAGGCAGAGAGTATCGAGGGGTAAACCTCACGATCCTGGCAGACCTGCCTGACTTCCTCCACATTTATTACCCTTTTTATACAAATCCGTCGGTTTCGGAGACTCTTGACAACAACTTCGGTTGAGCAACACTAAAGCAAGTTGATCGTGGAATGTCAACCTAAGTCTCCTCGGGTGCCTATATATCTACATGTTATAACAAACAATCATACAACAAACACTGTCATATTCTGTTCTAGAAGAAAGGGTATCCGGTAAATTTACGCAATGGACAGGGCTCAGATTTGCAACGCACTATTCCGCGTCATTATGGCGCCAAAATAAGTAAGGCGACGGATCACTACCTGGATAAGATCCTTCATCAGTGGTCTTAGTAGTATTGACCTGTTTAATCCATACTTGCCTTTTATGAGCTGCCAGACAGGAACGCTGATGGTCTGTTCTACAAAAGGACTCTGACGAAGATGAGGGGAACTAGGTACATTTGATGTGTCTACGCGACGCATATTCTTTGTGATGTGGAAATCCGTCTGTTTGTATGCCTTCAATCTTTAAGGTCTTCCAAACGTTTAAGCATGTGTTTCTGATTGGAAACTCTTTAGCTTCTGTACCTTCCAATACATTTCAAAGATAGCATCTCCGATTTCCAACTAGAATTGCAAAGCGTGGCCTATGCTAATCGATAATTCCAAGAATGTATCGCATTTACTATATTACCAGGTGATAAAGTCTAGACCTCGAACAAAAGCTGGTTTTGTTTTAGTAGCATCCAGTGCTCTTGTGCATATGCTAATGTCGACCTTGTGTTCAAGGTTAATGTCACATTCCGCAAAAGTTATAGGTACGTCATGTTACGATTGTTCACCGAATGATGTTTTGTTGTTGTTTATGGGACTGTGTTTTGGGAACGAGGTCAAGGCTGCCTCAATGTCCTTTTGTCCAAATCACAGTGGTTTCTATTCTTGATGAGGATTGGATTTGATGTCGAACAATATTTATTGTTATATAGATTTTTAAGCCTTTTCCACACTTATTTAAATGATTTACTCTAGGAATTAATAAACCTGATATGAACATAGACTGTGGTAACTAATTTCTAACCACATTCTACGTTTGTCCTGGGGGGTGATTATATATCTCAGTTGCCAACTCAAACTGCAAAAGTGTACAACAAATGACGTCATTTGTGTTTGCTATCTCTACTGTATTGCTGTTGGTCACTGGAGATAGCAAATATAAAACACGTCATTTAACAGCTATTCGATGTACACTTTACCATTTTGAGTTGGCAACCGAGACACATAATCAGCCCTCTGGTCAATAGACCATCTGTCTCTTTGCGTGGCAGCTTCCAAGAGGCAAGCATAACTGTCAACTGGTGATAGAGTGCTGTGCAGCAACTTACTCGGGCAGGGACCTACCGCCTTACTTACACCTGCCGCCTTAATAACATATCATGTTCCGGTCCATATGATTAGGTAGCCGAGAGACTTGCCTATATTGACCACAGGATAGCGACGCACCTAAACCTATGATGTCTCTTGGTCATTGTGGCCTCTTACCAGAAGGAGAGCAGTGTGCTTGTTTGTTATCTTTTGCCATTAAAAAGACTTTGTAATAGTGAAACATTTAAAAACATTGCTGACAAATATTTTTAAGGAGATGGTAATATAATAGGCTCTTTAGTCAACTGAGACAGTTCGAATTCAAAATTACTCGTACTTATTAGGACGTAATATACGAATAGGATAAAATGAAATGGCTTTACGTAATATAATCATGATCCGGTCCGATCCGATGTTGCTTTTTTAAGTATCTTCACGCCCATATCCCCGAAGAAGTAGGCAGAGGCACAACCAGGGCACCCACGACTAGCCGAAGACACTTAAGTCCTACAATGAGATAGGTGGCAAGCCTATCGCCAATCGGGCACATATCCAATCCCGAGGAACGTTTTTTTTTTATTTGTTTACGTTGGCATACATAAAAAAGCGGCAAAGTGCAAATTGGATCAGGGTATGAAGGGTTCCGTACAACTAACCTAACATTAAAATTATTTCTGTTCATATACAGTGGTGGTTGCGGTTTACGAGTTATGACGTATAACAAAAAGGTACTTACTAGATCTCCTTCAAACCATTTTTCTTTTTTTTATCGTTCCCTTATTTTAGAAGATACAAGGAAGGAGGTCACATTTCACTGCTTTGGAAGTGTTTCTCGCGCAAAATATTCAGTTGAGAAAAAAATATAGTAACCTCAATATTATTTTTGAAGATCTACCAATACGTACCCTCTTATGGGTTTCATGGAAGAAAAATGAGTTGAAATTCAATTATTTTTGTTTTTTATAGTTCCAAATTTAAGGATCCCCTAAAAATAATTGTTTTTTTTTCTAGTTTTGTGTGAAAATCTTGTTGCGGCTTACTTAATACATCTTACCATGTTGCAACAGTATAGTTCTTAGGGTTTCAAAAAAAAGTGGCTGTGACATACGGACAGACAGAAAGACATGACGAGTCTATAAGGGTTTCTCAGACTTGACTAAAATGCACATGCAAATAAAAATTTTCTGAGTCTAATATATTTTTTTATGATAATGGAAGGCAAACAAGCAGACGGATTTCCTGATGGTAAGAAATTTATGCCGCCTAGAGACACCAAAGGTGCGTTGCCAACCTGAGGCCGGAATTTTAGACCTCGAGCAAAAAACTCGGGGTAAAAAACAGTATTATTTCAATGATGTTTGTCTAGTACATGCGGCCTATGTGCATTTCGTTCATATCATTTTAACTGACTCCGAGTGTTGAGTCAGGTCATTATTCATGCAAACATCGGCATAGACTGTGTGATCTATGGGATACGTCTTATTTTCTAATGTTGACGTAACATTAGAAGAGGAAAGCAGTTAATAAATGTGGGCGTCTGTTAGCCCATGATTGTTATTTATGGTACACTATAATTGTTATTCAATTACCGGCTGGCCACTAACATCAATGATTTTTGTAAACTGAATTAGACATGACCTTCCCCTTAAAGTTTTAATAGTCTAACTGTGGTGAACACAGACGTTGTAATATTTCTTGGTAATTGATTATCCAGGGTGTTTTAGTTTGAAGAATTTTACCTCAGTTTACTCTGTGTTCGAGACAAATATTTATAATAATATCGACCACCTCGTT
>NJDC01005554.1:36129-50877 GCA_002245475.1 Calephelis virginiensis
AATCAATAAATAAAACATTACCCACACTACAATGCATTTGACACACAAAAACAAATATACTGATGATAACGATAAAATATCACAGATGGCGCACTAAAAGTTAGGAAACAAAGTAGTTGGTCTTTAGAAATGAAGATGGCGTTCTTATCAACAAGATATTAAAATGTATTATGGTCGAATTTCGACCAATGGGCGACCATTAGTTATTATAAATATCCATGTCTAAAGAAAGTTTAACACGGAAACGGAACGTATTATGAGTGCAGAATAACTTATTAACTTATGAATAATAATCGTCATATTACATACATTACTATATTAATACTTTTTTGTTCTTTTTTATGTGAGAGGTCAACGAACAGCACTCGGCTCTTCTGATAGTAAGAGATGTTATAGTTGCGTCGCTGTCCGGTAGTGGGGATGTGAAGCTGATATATATTTAAGCAGTTAATAAAACACACGTTAGTCTTCAGAGCTACTTTAATACTCTCCTCACATGACACACACATATATTAGGCCTCGTTATCTGCTATGTACACATCAGCATATTATCATGGTGTGTGCATACTATTGTGCAAATCTACCGACTACCTTACCCTGCAGTCCGGACCATGGAATAGGTAAGGCGGTAGATCCCAACGCGGATAAGTTGCTGGATAGTACTCTACCACCAATGATCTTGGTAATGATGACCTATATTTAACCAGTGCTCACCTCTTACGAGTTGTCTGACGGGGACGCAAGTGGTCTATTCTACTCTGCGGACCAAGACGCAGCACATGAAACGTTTTTATGCTTTATTTGATTTGCGTCAGTTCGTCTGTACCTCTAGCATGAGCGTTCGCTTTATCGATTCGAAAACTGAATATCGAGAAAACCAAATTGTCAAAAATCGATTTTTGCGCTAATAATTGTTTCGATTTAAAAACAAATAGAACCAAACCATGTAAGTGAGGGAGAACTATTTATACCAATAGTAACACTACATACCTACCTACCAGACTTTAACTTCCGCAATGTATCATTTCCCCGCGATGATGGTCCGGGCTCCTTTGTAGAATAGACCATCTGCCTTCCTTGCCAGGCAGCTCGTAAAAGGCGAGCATAGGATCACCGTCACTAACACCGTGACATCTGACTAGGTGGTAGAGTTTAGCAGCGACTCGTCCGGATTGGTACCACCGCCTTACCTATTCCTGCCCGCCATAACGACATGACGTGTTCCGGTTCGGAGGGTAAGGTAGCCGATAACTTACTTTTGCTCGAGGCCTAACATCCCGGCCTCAGGTTGGCAACGCACCATTACCGCCTTTGGTGTCTCTAGGCGGCGTGAATTTCTTAACATCAGGAAGTCCGTCTGCTTGTTTGCCTTCCAATATCCTAAAAAAAAATATATTAAGATGGTAAAAAAATAAGGCACTGTTTAATCTACTATATCCCTGGGACATTGATGCTAGCCTAATAATTATTTCGATCTGGGCAACATCACCACATATGAGTTACCAAGAGTCAAGGTTTTTATTTATTTAGCCCGCCAGCTCCTGGTGTATCAACTTGTATAGCAATCAATTATGTTCAATAGTTAAAAGGAAAACCACTAGACGCTACTACAGGAAAACATAATAAATCCAAATATAGCAGTTATGGAACCCCGCAACGGCTATTTTTAATTCCCGCCTCGCATATGGACATTGTTATTTCTTCCCAACCGGGCAACAGCCGTGCATTTGAATTACCGTTAATCAATTAGCTAAATCGCGTTTGGTGACCTAGTTGGCGTATATATAGATATTTCGGGAATTCGGCCATGAGAGGTAAGTTTATAAGTCGCTATGGTGATAAAAGAAAGGAGGTGTTGTCCGGTCGATATTATCTGTTACAATGATAGGATCCAAAAAGGTCAGTAAATTGTTTGTAATTCGCATATCACTTTGCCACTGTGTTATTTGTTATACAGAGATATTTAAATACCAGGGAGAAGTTATATTTTGTTCATTTATGGATAGGTTACTTTTTATTGTCACGTGTTATATTTCAATACTTATTATTGCCAGTTTTATAAAAGACTGCTATTTTTTTAATGAAATGATTAACGCGTAAACAGATATTTTAGTGTTAATTTATTAAATAAATTTTAATATAAAGATTATTTCTTGTCGCTTTCACCAAATTAAGGATTAAAATTTAATCATTTTTAAAATATCCTCTTGCATATTAACATTATATCTAAATGTTATTGCAAACGTTTTCTTATCTTTTTTTAACATAATTTACGCCCCACTTACATGCTATTATTATCCGTCTGCAAGTGAAGGTTATGTGTTTCACGCTTGTATCTTTGGATGAAGTAAAACATATTTGCATAGATTCAAGATCTTTAATTATATTTTTAATTCGCTGGATTGTTTTCCTTGATTGAAAATAGTTTTTTCAAAACTCAAATGTTCTTAGTTACCCATGTGACAAAAAAAAGATGGCGACCGAACTCTGAAGACGACACTGTTCTGAATGATTTTTAAATAGACTAAACCTAGATATCAACTTATTGACCTGCATTTCAAATTTAAAAGAAGATTTTTTGGTTTTGTAAGGGCAAACAAACTTATGTACCTACATCACGTATTATTGCATAAGGGTTCATAAAAGTTATATGTCGTGAACTTAAAAATATTGATCTTTTTCAGTCGGCCTTCATTAAAACTTGAGGTTTTCATTTTTCAAGTCGACTGTATTTTGTGTATGTATGTTAGTATATTAAATCAGAACTATTTACTTAATGATTAATGAAACTATGTTAATAATGTTTTAAAGCAGCTACTCTTTGGTTAATCCGAATAAAATCATATAAAAAATATGATGCATTTTTTTCTTATTTACACGACATTGTTTTAGAATTGGGTTTTCGTTTCTTAAAGTTCTTGTTCGAAAAATGGTAATTTACAGTGTGGACAATTTATTAGTCTAGAAAGATTATTAAATTTTTATTCCCATTTTCTTATATCCTTTACATGAAAATTCCATAAAATGTTTCTACCTAATCCTATTTTTTCTTGCCTGTTTTTGCATGTTCCTATTTTTTTTTATTGCGTCTGTATGATAAGTGAAAAACTTGGTTAAATCATAAACGAAGCTGTTCCAGAGTGGCTTATTAAATTATTGATTGATAGATCACTGATTGGTCAGTATTTTTCCAACATTATGTTATACTTAAAACTTTATTTAATGAATAATCCTAAAATTAAAAAAAAAATCTATGAAACCCCTTCAAAAAAACTTTATTTAATGAATAATCCTAAAATTAAAATAAAATCTATGAAACCCCTTCAAAACCTACATGTAATGTAGCTAAGAAACCATCTCAATCATGCAAGCTTTCAAACAAAAAAAAAGACTGGTTGTACTCCGGGAGTGCCGGCAGAAGTGAAAACTTTATTAACGTTGTGCATATTTGATATTTTGGAATGGTTCGGGAATAATTTTGCACCAATTGCTTTGATTATCAGTATGAAAGTACTATCTTTTATGTGGTAGAATACAATATTAATTTATTACGCTTTTATAAACTTTCGCGTGAGCGCCCTGCGCCGTCTTACGAAATTTCAGGTCACGTGTCCTGAAGCGAGTTTAGAACAACGCCGCTAAAGAAGTTTTCACTTCAATTATGAAACCCCTTCAAAACCTACATGTAATGTAATGTAGCTAGGAACCGTCTCGATCATGCAAGCTTTCAAACAAAAAAACGTATTGATATCGGTCCATCCGTTTAAGAGATAAGATGCCACAGACATACACACAGAGAAACATCAATCATATAACACCCCTTGTTTTCCGTTGGGGTTTAAAAACGAAGTTAAGCAGGTTTCATATACCTACTAAACATGGATTAACTATGGATTGACTATGCCATGATTTCACTTTTCAAGACCCGACCGCTTGGTTAAAGTGTAATGTAAAGTGTTAAGTGTGTTGTGGAAAAGTACAAGTGTTATTTTATAAGAAAGGGATGTATGTGTTAATCTTACAATCGAACCTTTCCACTGAGTCGTAAATATAAAAAAGTATCTTCACGCCCATATCCCCGAAGAGGTAGGCAGAGGCACAACCAAGGCACCCACGATTAGTCGAAGTCGTAAATATGACTCATAAATACTATATTTACGTTAAAACGTACATGCTAAATCTCGCGTACTACGTTATGTAAACATAAGCATTTCGGATCACGCGTAGGCGTCATTCTTATAGAATTTTATCTTGAATATAACATTTTTATCGTATGTATTGAGGTTAAGGAGATCCACATTTTAAGGTTGTAAATATTGGGCTATAGTGGAGCTCTAGTGTTGTGTGGTCATAGATGTTGAAATATTTGTAACGTACGTGGTTTTATGGTGTTTTCACTTTGTGCTGTGTATCTTGTATTCTAGTGTGAGTTTTTCGCAAGATATTTCTCATCTGCATAGGCCTATCCGCTAAATAGCTCTATACATAATGATAGTATATGCTTGTTGAAGTAGAAGTCTCCCCGTGTTGGTCCGGGCTCCTTTGTAGAATAGACCATCTGCCTTCCTGTGCCAGGCAGCTCGTAAAAGGCAAGCATAGACTTACCGTCACTAACACCGTGACGTAACATCTGACTAGATGGTTGAGTCTCGCAACGACTTGCCCGGATTGTTAGGTACCACCGCATTACCTATTCCTGCCGCCATAATGTCAGCGCTTGCAGATGACGTGTTCCGGTACGGAGGTAGCCGGTAAACTTACTTTTGCTCGAGGCCTAACATCCCGGCCTAAGGTTGGCAACGCACCGTTACCAGGTGTCTCTAGGTGGCGTGAATTTCTTACCATCAGGAAATCCGTCAGCTTGTTTGCCTTCCAATGTCATAAAAAAAACGTTCGAGTATTTTGAACAATTCGATTGGTTGTAGATTTAGAAAATATAGATTTACTGTTAGTAGAATCGTTTGCAAGTGGTAGGCCTGTAGGGTTACTCTTGAAATTCGATTGGAAATGGAATCGGATTTCATTTTAGATACTCTTGAACTCAATGCTAACGAAAAATTGACATTTCGTTACTAAACAATAAATTATTTAATGGAATTCTTTTGAAACTAAATGTTGATAAGCCGCAAGAACTATGTTCAAGAGTACCTAAAAAGACTTATCCAAATCCAATTTCCCATTTTACTACATAAGTTTTTTATCTGTTTTTAAAGAATCAAAAGCTTTGCATCAACGAATTTCAGAAAGAAAAAACTTACAGCACAATTTAGTGATAAAAAGTAATGCATTCTTTTAATACGGACTCGAGTAAGTTTAAAGCATCCTCGCCCATATCCCCGAAGAAGTAGGCAGAGGCACAACCAGGGCACCCACAACTAGCCGAAGACACTAAGTCCCACAAGGTATAGGTGACGAGCGTATCGCCAACCGGGCACATTTCCAATCCCGAGCAACATTTTTTTTATTACAAAATTGGAAAAACCCCATTTTCTTTTTGTTGCGCGACCCGGGATTCGAACCCGGGACCTCATGCAGTCAAGTCCAACAACTGAACCGCTAGACCACAATGCAAATATTTATGCATGTATAAATATATCCTTACAAAAGTAGTTATCATCCGGTTGGATCTGAGCATTGTTTACAAATTTATTGTTTTATCTACGAATAAACGCAATACGTGTAAGTACTTCTTTTATTTGTTGATATTAATTTAAAATATGACTAAATTATTATTTTGAACAATGAATCACAGTTCTACAAATTCATTACGGTAGATATTTCAGTCTGCGTGAACCAGGTTCCAACATGGTTCCAACAGTAGCTGTAATTAATGACATCATTGCGATGACTGCGGCCTCTTTTTGTGCTTGCCCAATCTGAGGTTAATGCCATTGAAGTTGCTTTTGATATGTGAAAAACGTTACCTACGAAAGTTTCTGAAGCAGTTTGGACTTGTAAAAATAATCCGCTATCATTCAGTCAGTCTTACATATCGAAAAGAAGTGATGTTAAATTTATTTATGATTTTACTATAGCTAAAAAAGGGTGCGAAAGCCTTCCTTCCTCCGCTGTTTACGTCCCTCTTTTAAACCAATTTGTTTTTTTTTTCTTTAATTTTCTTAGCTACTAAAATTTCAAGAACATTTATCCAATGCAGAAACTAAAATGCAAGCGTCGGTTTCTATGTCACTAACACCGTGTCTAATGACTTGAAAGGTTTGGTATTTTAATTTTTTTTCATTTATCGCCTTTCCTATTCCGACTGCCATAACGTCAGATCCATAGCCATAAATCTTACTTACACAAGGGATATACTACCCTAAGTGGGCAATACACTGGTAACATTTGGGTGCCTATATTCGATGGATGTTTTTGACCATCAGGTAATATAACTTGTTCGACATCTAATCACATCTTTGTACCGTTCGGAACTGAAACAACTGAGATAATCTTTATCTATCAGACCTATTCGATTACTTTTTCTAGAAGCTCTCCATTAATTGACATAGACTAAAATACTCCAAGGATCAAATCTGCAATATAGTATATTCTAGCAGTTCACACGCGACTTTGTCAGCTTAGGATAATTACGTTTTCATAGCATCATAATCCCTTCCGTTGGATGTTGATTGTAGAAAAAAGTATGTTTGAACTTGAGTCTTCTATTTTGTTAATAATAATTTCATCAAAATGGGTTCAACGAATCAGCAGTAAAAGCGTAAGACCAAGAACTCAAGGAGCAGTTTTTACCCGCGCCTACAAACAACCGCGGACGCTGCGGGTTGAAAACGCGTCGTGAAATGTGATCTAATTTTTGCATATAAATCTACATTCTACAGAACCTGCGGGCCATCAGTTCTTATCTTAGGCGACGACAGACAGACTCGCATTTCTAATAAGTATGATTCTGGATTACAATGTAGTAAAAAAACGACACTTATCCATTTTGAGTTGGCAACAGATACATAATCAGCACCCTGGTCACGTGTCCTGACGCGAGTTTAGAAGTTTATACCCATTCCAAAAAAAGTGCGCCACGCCGCTAAAGAAGCTTTCACTTCAAAACTATTAGTTAACTTAAATCATGGAGTACTTTACTCTATCAGTTATCAGAGGAGGTTATCAACTTGACTATATCTTTTTTACAAATGAAATAGTCTGTGTGTAATAAATATATTTTTTTGTTTGTAGAATGAAATCAACAGCCAATATGAGCGCGTGTCGACGAGTACGCAACAATTTGGCACCCTTGCAGATCTCACACTTAGCCCGATTCATACTTCGCGTAATGTGACGCACGATAGGTAAGTATTACGTCATCGTAATACATGTATAGTAGTACTATTTAAATTATGAGCTTCGGCTGTATTCGTCAAGCTTCGGAAATCCGAATGTATTTTAAAGATATCTATATAGAGTTGTTATTACATAATTATTTATTTCGCTTAAATTTAGATTAGGTCAGCCAATTTAAAAATTAAAGTAAAAAGCCGAAGCGCATAATTTAAATAGTAGTACTTACTACTAGCATATCATCACCTCGTTGGTCGAAGACAACAAAGTACACGTGAATAAACATTTACAGAACTCCAATTCGACTTCCAAGAGGGGCAGGCATGTGATGAGCATGTTTGTCTATTCGGAGTCTGGGTTTTTATTAAAATTGTGTACCTATTTATATGTGTATCTATGTATCTTTGACTAACACCCATATAACTAGTTGGACTAAATTTATGTGGTTCCGAGTTTAATCCCAGTTTCGGGCAACAAAAAGAGAGTAGAGTTTTCAATATTCAAATAAAAAAAAATTGTGAGACTTCGTGTCTTCAGCTAGCCGTGATGTCCTGGTTGTAGCTCTGCCTAACTCGTCGTGGATACGGACGTGAAAATACTTGAATGGACTAACCCAAATGAGTACTGTCACCTAATACTTCGTGAGTTTGAGAAAGTAAGTTTATGGTGTCGAGGTCACCATTGTATTGTATTGTCTGGCGCCACTAGAGTGTAGGGTAACCAGTAAACTTCGAATGAGGCTTAGAATCTTTGCTTCAGACTGCCACCGCACCATTATAATATTTGGTGTCTATAGACGACATGACGTATTTGAAATCTATTCCCTTGTTTAACTTCATTGCTATTTCGAATAACATGCTATCTATAGATCTATGATGAAGGAACTATAATATTATTATGGCTGATAACGAAACTTTGTTTGACCTTCGAGCAAAAATTGCAACTAGATTATACGTCACAACTTACGTAGACGCACGTGGTACATGATCTACCTACAAACCAAAAACAAATGGTAGGGCATAGGTTACTCCTATTTAACCAAAGAGCAATGGCTATAAGATACGGCTGGCGAAGCATGAGGAAGTATTTATTACAATTTTGCTGTACCTACTTTATACTACAGTTACCATAGTGACTTACAAAATTTATACCACCTAAGTCTTTATAAATTTTATTTCGTGGCCGTCAGAATTACACCGTTTTAAATAAAGAACACATTCTAAAATACTTTTTTTATGACATTGGAAGGCAAACAAGCAGACGGATTTCCTGATGGTAAGAAATTCCCGCCGCCTACAGACACCAAAGGTGGTAATGGTGCGTTGCCAACCAGAGGCCGGGATGTTAAGCCTCGAGCAAAAGTAAGCCGGCTACCTTACACTCCGAACCGGAACACTTCATGACGTTATGGCGGTAGGAATAGGTAAGGCGGTGGTACCAATCCGGGCGAGACGCTGCGAAACTACCACCTAGTCAGATGTCACGGTGTTAGTGACGTTAAGCCTATGCTCGCCTTTTACGAGCTGCCTGGCAGGAAGGCAGATGGTCCATTATGGACATACTTTGCTTGTTAGTGATTAAGGTTACTACATTTCTATAAACCACCTTGTTCATTCATCTAGAATGCTTATGTAAAGCATTAAAAAGTAATGATTTATGTCCTTGAAGCCAAGAACCATGTATCTATAGTTTTCTTCAAATAAAGGGACATTAGTAGTACGGCTTAAACAAGTACCTAAGTATAAATAAACATCATAGTCTCATGTAGATACAGAGCTGTATGTCACTAACTCTGACTAAGATGAGTTAGTTATACTATGTACAGAGCGTTAATTAACTAGTTATTAACATTTCCTAAGAGTAGGAAATTTACACACACAAGAGGTTTAACAACCATCCCTGAATATAGTCTCTGAAAGCCACGTGTACTTCTGGTTGTCTTCAATACCTGTAAAAACTTACCTTTATCAGATGACAGATGGTCTACAAAGGAGCCCGGACCAACACGTCGAAAAATATTAGTATCGTTTGAAAATACAAATATGTTCAGAGTCCTGTTGTATAATTTAATATTTTTTTTCAAGAGGTACTGTTTCCCTGAGCTTTTACTACGTAGGTAACTTAAACATTTCTGCACAAAAATACAACTCTTACTTATTTTCAAATTTAAACTAAAACAAAAAACTAGGTAAACTACGAACTAACTAACTAGGGAACTAGGTGGTAGAGTTTCGCAGCGACTCGACCAGATTGGTACTACCGCCTTACCTATTCCTGCCGCCATAATGTCAATGCTTGCCGTTGACGTGTTCCGATATGGAGACCAATGTAGCCGGTTAACTTAGTTTTGCTCGAGGTCTAACATGTCGGCCTCAGGTTGGCAACGCACCATTACCAGCTATGGTGTCTCTAGGCAGCGTGAATTTCTTACCATCAGGAAATCCGTCTGCTTGTTTGCCTTCCAATATCATAAAACTTTCATCTATACAATGTATATTTTGTGGTTGTTTTGAAGTAGTCATGTTTGATCTAGTCTAGTCCATTTGATCAATGCATATTAATCGAGTACTGATAACGGTAGTTCTTATCTCGTAAAGTATTTCCGTATACATAAAATATGTTTATAGGGACTGATGCTTGGATTGACTCTATTTATCTAAACCTGTAGGTACTATCTAAAAATATATTTACGAATGTATCATTAAATAACTTTCAAAAATAAGTATTTTCACGCCCATATCCCCGAAGAGCTAGGCAGAGGAACAACCAGGGCACCCATGATAAGCCGAAGACACTAAGTCCCACACACAATGTGATAGGTGGCAAGCCTATCACCAACCAGGCACACATCCAATCCTGAGTAACATTTTTTAAGTTTTTTTATTAGAATATTGGAAAAACTACACTTTCCTTATGTTGCTCGGCCCTGGAATCGAACCCGGAACCTCGTGAAGTCAAGTCCAACACCTGAACTGCTAGACCACAGAGGCGATCTAAATAACTTTCATTTATTCTTTATATATGTCTACGTGAATGTGTACAGAAGTTACTTTTAACGATACTGCGAAACTTGACTAATATGTATCGACTCTTTATATTGCCATTTTGTCAGTGCCGGCCACTGTCGTGTTTCGTTGTGGATGGTTTTTATGACAAGGGGCTGTATGCGACGTTTGCCTCTTAACATCAGCAGAGCTGGCTGCATTTCAGCTACTCTATTAAAATTAAGTAATATTTTGACGCCATGATCACTCCAATCTAAGGTTGCCAGATGACAAAATATCCAGACAATTTTTTAGTAAGTCGGAGCTTTGACATTATAGTTGAAAAAAAAAGAAAATAAAAAAAAACACTTTTTACTAATCACACTTAAAAAATAGTTGTCTGGCAAATGCACTTTTAACATTTATTTATATACAGCGTTTTACTTTAATATTTATACTAGCTGACTGTTCTGGCTTTTGCACGGATGGTAATTTTTTGATCATAAATTAAGATGTGAACTATCCTATCTCTGAAGTTGGATCAAATTCGATTTAAATCGGTTAAGTAGTTCAGGAGTCCATCGCGTAAAAACAACATGACACGGAATTTGTATATATTAGGATGTTACAATTTAAAACTTTGATAAAACAGATTTGACATGATTTTGAATTGTGGATTTGTCGGGACATTTAGGCATTTTCGGGACTCGGTTCATAATGCATTTGGCAACTACTCCAATGTGATAAGCAGATGTAGCACAAGTACACTGACAGTTGCCTTCTTATACTTCCAACTTTGAATACAGTCATGTCAATTTATTTAAAAAAAGAAACTTTGTATTTGATACCAATCTAAGCATAGGTAAGGTCTTTTCTGGGCACAAAGTAACTGTTATTATGTTGTAGATTCGACAGAAATACTAACAAAGAACAATAAAGAGTGCTGATATAATAATATTCTAAAATAAAAACATCTTGTAAAGTTTAACTAGGTTTTTGCCAACTCCTCTACCAGTAGCCACATGATTTGGCCTTTTGCTTGCTTACTGAAGCCCTAACAATGATTTTTTGTTCTGTATAGTGCTTCGTAATGCATTCATATTATGGTACCTTACCAAGTAAATTAAGATGTTAAAATGCAGTTGAAAAGTTTAAATTGTTGATCATTTTATTTTGTTATTCTTCTAAACAACACTGTGAATGATAATTAATATTCGACAAGTGACGACGAACCAGAATACGTTCTAGAAAATCTAAATGTATACGTCGTTAAATAGCAAAACTATACTAATGAATAGTAATTTCTAGAACGATAAGGAATATTAAAAAATAGGTAAGTACGAATAAATAAATAAGAAGAATTTACTTGAGTGTGTGATCTTGTTTGTTTTTATTTATTTATATTAATAAACTCCCAACCCTGAAATATAGACATATTTTATTGTTCTGATCAGAACAGAAACCAAAGTTTCTTCTTCTTTTATGTATATGTTTTTCAATTGTTTTTCACGACTTATTTTTACAAAGTCATGTCAGGCTCTTTAGTAAAGCGGTGGCTTCGTTACTGAGGCTCATCTAGTGATATTTGGCGGACTAATTTCTTTATAATTATTATTTTACTTGTGCACTTTATCTGAACAAAATTAAACTACTTCCCACCTAAATTAACTAATTTTACTCATAATCAACACCAAATTCAATAATTACCGGTACGGAACCAAACTTTGTGGAACGACGTTGTTATATACTAAGAATGTAACCACTAGACCAATGAGCTGGCTGGTCCGAATTTGTTTTTTTAACAATAATTATTAAGTAAAAGTGCGAAAACGAATTTCAAATATTTTAATAAGTACCACTTCGTAATTTGATATCTCTTTTTTCGAAAGATAGATAGCTAATGGGTCCCTCATAACTTTTGTCAACATCTTCCTATTAGTTTTGAGTTATAATTAATAACGCATACATTTTTGTTTAAGATGTCGGACCATGATAAAATAAATATGGGACCACCTCGGAATCATTATTTCTTTTTTTAAAAAAAAAGCAGCTTTTTGTTGACCAAGTAATCGCGTAACAGACAATAGTCTGTCTAATTGAGAGCCTTTCCTTTTGGAGTTGGGTAAAAAGCTATGAATTGATACTTACCTGGATTTTATTCTGCAGGTCCACCCGTTTTAGTAGTCCCTCATTCAGCGCGTGCTCTACAGACAGCTCGTTCGCAGAGCAAGCTTTGGCAGACACAAGCCTCCTGCTGGACAGGGATCCCAGCTCAGAACATCTGCCCTACAGATTATATAAAATGGCTGGGGAATATTGGAAGTGAGTATCTTACGCCTGCTATTTCTAACTGTTCTACTTTTGAAGCATATGATTAAGTTAGTTTCCCCGTGTTGGTCCGGGCAGAATAGACCATCTGCCTTCCTCCCAGGCAGCTCGTAAAAGGCAAGCATAGGTCTAACATCACTAACACCGTGACATTTGACTAGGTGGTAGAGTTTCGCATCGACTCAACCAGATTGGTACCACCGCCTTACCTATTCCTACCGCCATAACATAACGTTTGTTTACGTTTAACGTAAAAAAAAAGTCAGCTGAATGGAAATGCAAGTGCTGGCTGATAAGCTGCTGAGTAAGTAATTTTTTTTATGATATTGGAAGGCAAACAAGCAGACGGATTTCCTGATGGTAAGAACTTCACGCCGCCTAGAGACACCTGAGGTGGTAATGGTGCGTTGCCAACCTGAGGCCGGGATGTTAAGCCTCGAGCATAAGTAAGTTTACCGGCTACCTTACCCTCCAAACCGGAACACGTCAACGGCAAGCATTGGACGTTATGGTGGCAGGAGTAGATAGGGCGGTGATACCCATCCGGGTGAGTCCCTGCCAAACTCTACCACCTAGTAGGATGTCACGGTGTTGGTGATGGTAAGCCTATGCTCGCCTTTTACGAGCTGTCTGGCAGGAAGGCAGATGGTCTATTCTGCAAAGGAGCCCGGACCAACACGGGGAAAAAAGAATACTAGTAGGTTTAACGATATCAGCAATTTTTCAAATTTTTCCCTGTTCTATAGTTTTTGTCCTATCTACAATAAATTTTAGGTTACTTTTGATTCGGACATGAGTAGGAAATTCAAAACAGTTAATATTAATGTATAATAGTTTATACATTATGCTAAATACAAATTGAATTATGTTTATAAAACGATATCCTGAAATTCCAATGACAAGAAAATAAACTAAACAAAAGTTTGGGTTGTTTACCCAAAAACAAAAAACCGACTGTACTTCAATACGAAAACTAGCATTTATGCAATCCGGCGATAGTCTGAGCAGTGAGAGCGCACTAGCTGTCAAACTTAAACCTTCTAAAGCAGGGTCGATGTAATAGGTCACATTTAACAAATGTCAATCTTTTTCAATTTGACATTTGACAAAATAAAACATAAAAATGCGTTATTTTGACAATAGTACAATAAATATCATGTATTTCAAAATGAAAAAGTTAAACAATTCTGCAATACTAACTTTGAACAACGTAATACTATTATTACAAAGACACAGTATTCAATTTCGATGAACTGTCAGATGTGATCTATTATATTAACCCTACTTTAATTAACAATCATAGACTAAAGTCAGAGCAAAGTTAAATTGATATTATAGTCTGTATCACAGTGTAATAAAGACTATAATACCAGGTTAAACCTTGGAATACTTTAGTTCATGTTTTATTAAAAGATGGATGGATGGTTTTCCTCCACTCTCCGCCTACCTCCCGCTGACACCTTCTGATACTGCGACGATAATCGCCGTTCAGAGCGGACTAGAAGTTTGGAGATATTCTTGACCAGCTGGTTCATTGCTGGATCAGTGCCACTGCCTTATCTATTTACAAATATCCTTACGCGAAATCCCTAGCTATGCAGTATGCAGAGCGGGTCGAGTGTCAAGTGTCACGACCCTTGCGGACCTGCTTAGCTTCGTCCACATTCATTATTCGTTTATTATAATTAATACACATTACGTTTTGACACAAACACGTCGGTTCCGCGTCCTCTCGAGACCACCTTCGCATAACACAGTGATTTGGTCCTAGGTCTCCGGGTACCTGCATCTATCCTCGTCAGCATTGCATATCTGTTTGTCATTATATCCTCATGAACGAAGTCATTTTTACACCAACGATTTCTTTTAATCCCACTTTCTCTCTAATCTCGTTGTTGCGAATGCGATCGACTTGTGTATTTTAGAAGTGTTGTTTGTGTGTTTGCTAAAAAAAAAAGCAAATCCGATACTTACTTACTTTATAATGACCTGGTTAACGACAATACACATACAGACATACGGTCTTAGTATTTTACGGACGAAATTACGGAAAACTAACGTTTTCGTGTAATGTAGGTAATTATGTAAATATTCCGCGAATTTAGATATAAGGTGTATGTACCTTGTTGAACCTTGAGTCGTG
>NJDC01005554.1:57312-74493 GCA_002245475.1 Calephelis virginiensis
CCCCCGAATAGTCATTGAGAAGTTGATTATTGAAAAAAGTATCTTTTGTTTGAATTTGGGTCTAATGCATATTAAATATCATCAAATTTGGTCTAAAATGATCTTTTGTAAATACTATAGTTTGGTACATTGAACTTCAGTGTGGTGGAAAGGCGACAGCTAGGAAGTGCCTATTAATTCATTCTTTTAAAGATTTTATATTGACAAACGTCTAATAAGTTTAAATATTACAAGCTGTTTATCTGCGATTTTGTGAGGCAATAGTTACTTTGGTTACCATTTTTGAGTAATTTCAACATGATTTTCGTACAAACTTTTTTTGATGTGATAAGACAGTGAACAAGCTAACGGCTCTCCTGATGCTAAGAAATATCGTGGCCTATTAACACCATAGATGTTATAGGTGCGTCACTGTCCTGAGGCTGGGATGTTTGGCCTATTGTGCAAGTCTACCGGTTACCGTCCGGGCCGGAACACGACGATGTCGTTATGGCAGCAGGAATAGGTAAGGCGGTGGATCCCTACCCGGGCAAGTGCTGCACACCACTCTACCATTAGGGGTCTTGATGGCAGTGACCCATTCAATGCTCATAGTTAAGCATAGGTTTACACAAGATTATTCCACTTTGGGGATGGCATTTTCACATCCTTACATTTTTAACATATCCTCAGGTTACTATGCACTATTGATATCTAAAAGAATCTTGCATTTCTAACTATAAAGAAACCGATCTGCTAAAATAAAAATTAATTTCCAAATGTTTGTATTCCAGTAAATACCCCAAAACGGACTACACATATTCGCCGCTGTCCCGGGACCGCGTGGAGCTGGCCCCGGGGCAGGTGGCGGTGCCCAACATGTCGCGGAGGTCGCTGTCGCAGTTCCGCATCCAGGGCCCCAACACCGTGGACGAACCTGACATGCAAGCTTCTACAACTTGGAAGAGCAGCGCTAAACAGCGGAAGTTTGCTGTGAGTAATTGGTATTATCCGAATGGCCCAGGATTTTTGCGTTATTAAATAAAATATTTCCAGGACATTCACACATAAGCATCTTTGAAAATCAACAGAATGAATAATTTCAAATTTAACTTGAAAATTTTTCCATCAGATCAATGTCCTGAACTCCACATGCAACAACGCGTCAAAACTATAATTAAAACTATAAACCACTAACCACCTTGTGGTCTAGCGGTTCAGGTGTTGGATTTGACTGCATGAGGTCCCGGGTTCGAATCCCGGGTCTGGCAATAAAAAGAAAATTTGGATTTTCCAATTTTCTAATAAAAAAAAAATGTTGCTCTGGATTGGATATATGCCTGGTTGGCTTGCCACCTATTACATTGTGGGACTTAGTCGTGGGTGCCCTGGTTGTGCCTCTGCCTATCTCTTCGGGGATATGGGCGTTAAGATACCACCTTGATATAATATTATGGTATTCGTCTACTGAGCTTTTCCGTAGAACTATTTTACCTCACCATTATGGAATCTATTACCGGCGGCAGTGTTTCCGAAACATAACGGTTTGAAGACAAGAAAAGAGCTTGTTCATTTTTAAAAGGACGGCAACGGAACTGTGAGACCCTTGATGTTACAGCTGTTCGTAAGCGGTAAAGGTCACTTTCCATCAGGTGAACTACATACTCTGCCTCCTGTTCTATAAAAAAAATTAGATAGGGTGTCCCAAACTTTGGTGGGTGTTCTCTTTATCTATCAAAACTTTTATTTAATTGAACCTCATATCAAGTGATTACAAATCAAAGGAACCAATAAACCCAAAGAAGAAATAAATTATATTTGCATGCTTATTATTATTATTTTTAAATTTATTTTTTAATTTGTACTTACGTATCTTACGTAGGAAGTACAAATTAAAAAATAAATTAACTAACAATAGAATTTAGGTTAAAATCCGTGTAATAGTGATAATTTGTCTTTGGAACCAATTTGGGAATCGCTTTACTAAATTCGTTTTGGGAAGTAGTTGTTGCTAATGACTGCAACTTAATATTTCAGACGGTGGATAGTTCTGACGACGAGTACTCGTACGTCCGCAACGGCGGGTACCAGAAGAGGGAGCAGCGGTGGTGGATCACCCGGATGCTAATCGCCACTGTCTCTGCCCTCGCCGCCGCCCCCTCCCACCTCTATAGAAAAGTAGTGGGCCCGGACCACAGATACCCCTATACTGAAAGGAGACCCAAAGGTTAGTTAGTACTTTTGGCCTCAGTTTTGACCCATATTTAAATACATAATAATAAAAAATAATAATAAATATTTATAAACAGGTTACACAAATTGAATGTAACCCCAAAGTAATCAAATTATATGCTTGTGTTGTGTCCACGGTTCTAATAAATATATAACAGAATAAAACACCCTGATACAGACATCAAAATGCACGCAAACATATGTATGTTATATTACCCTACACACTTATATAACCCTGTTGTCGGGAATCGAACCCGAGCCTCGCGGTAGCCACTCGACCAAAGAGGCGGTCAAAATTCTTGAAAATGATATATCAATCTAATTATTATCTACAGACATCAAAATCTTTTCACAATTTGTGTTTGGTATAAACTACTAACCTAATTTTGTAACTACATATAATTAATTTGGCCCGACTTTCTATGAAATATAGGAAAGTAGTTGCAAAAAAAATCGCCTCAAGACAAGGTATTGAACCCATAATCTCGGCAGGCACGAGATGAAGGCTACGGGTTCAGTTCCCTTTTAAAGTAAAAGGGTTTCTTACTTAATAGATTGTTATTATTAAACAACAGGTAATATTAACACACCAAATTGTTGTTTCAGCAAGCGTTGCTTCGCAAGCGGCGTCATTTGCGGCAGCACCGTTCTATTGGATTTATACCATCATCAAAACAGTGGTCACCACCACCGTCACCACTGTCACTGAAACTGTAAGTATCAATAAACTTTAGTTATCGTTAGTAATCATCACTCTTGTTTATCTTTTTTTTTTATGATATTGGAAGGCAAACAAGCAGACGGATTTCCTGATGTTAAGAAATTCTCGCCGCCTAGAGACACAAAAGGTGGTAATGGTGCGTTGCCAACCTGAGGCCGGGTTGTTGGGCCTCGAGCAAAAGTAAGTTTACCGTCTACGTTACCCTCCAAACCGGAACACGTCATGACGTCTCGGTCAACTTTAAAGAATACTGGTTAACTGATTGGTACACCACCACTTCAATTATACTTGTTGCTATAGTGTCAGGTTCGTTATTATTGTGTTCCGAGCCTTCAGGTAGAAATGCTCTGTCATAAGATAAGAATGTGCCTGTAGTAGTACCTGTAGACGGTTGTCTCTTACTAAAAGGAGACGCGCTTGCTTGTTCACTATCTTATAACATTGATGGAAGTCTAATCAGTCACGGTGCTAGTGATAAGTTTCGTCAAATGAAATGAAAATTATTTATTAGCGCGAGATGTGTGTTTAAAAAGTTACAAATTGTGTTCCGATTTGAAGGTGTGTGTACCCAGAAAGAAGCTCAGTACCAGATTTAGTTGAGCTGAGTAAACCAAATATCGCCTCTATGGTCTAGAGGTCTGGTGTTGGACTTGACTTTATCGGGTCTCTGGTTCGATGTCCGGTTCGGCAACAAAAAGAAAATGCGTTTTTCAAATTTTCTGGAATTGGATATGTCTCGTTTGGCGATAGGCTTGCCATCTATTAAATTGTGACACTTAATGTCTTCTGCCAGTCTTGGGTGCCCTGGTTGTACCTCTGCCTATATCCTCGGGGATACGTTTGTGATGTTTTTCTAAACCAAACAATGAAATGGCATCAGTACCTATAACTTGTAGCGATTACTTACTATTAGAGGAGCCCCTTGTCACCTTTTCCAATAACTATTAAGAGAAGTCTCTTTTTATTTAGCGTATTTGTATGTTATAATAATGTACGTTATGTTTCAGTTTACTTCTGACGAGTCGCATGAGAGTGAGAAGTACGCGGGCAGACAGAAGACGGTTGAGAAACGTCGGTGGTGGCCCTGGCTGCTGCTGCTGTTGCTGCCCACCTTGGGTTACGGCTGTAAGTTCCAAATTTATCCTAATGACTGTTGCCACGTTTTGAAATTAGTTCAGGATCTTCAGAGAAAATGGGATATAATTAGGGTATAAGTAGGGCTTTTCCAGGTAGTAGAGTACTCACGTGGCAAGTTTCATCTCGATTTGTTCAGTCTTTAAAAAATATTCGGTACCAATACAGATTGTAATATGTCTATCTGTTAAGCTATCACCGCTAATCTGCTGGACCAATTTTGATAAAACTTGATTTCCATGTAGTTAAAAGTCCCGGGTTCTAACATAGACTCCTTATATTTTCAAAAATTAACCCCTAAAGGATTATATTGGAGGATGAAAGTTTTGTATAAACAAACAGTTATGCGCTAGCGAAGTCGAGGGTAAACAGCTAGGTATTTATAGTTTTTTTTAGACAGGAAAGTCACTGTTTTTATTCTTTATAGATCTTTTTTGTAATCTTAAAAGCTCCGCAGCGCTTCAGTAATCTATCCACTTTTGTTCTTGAATATTTTCATAGTACAATGCTTTATGACGATTTTATAACTTCCATAGAAAGAAGAAGGTTAACAAATTTTTTTCAGTTAATAGTAGTCATGGAACGATAATATACCTTTCAGATTTTATCTCACATACGGAACATAACGTTTTTGCAATCTAGAAAATACAATTTCATAAGACATAATTTAGAAGCAATATTTAGATCGTTCAAGTTACTTTGTTACTTCACATAATAATTGTGTTGGAAATATGACAAAAATGGAATATTTTGTTAAGAGTAGTGTTTAAATTTACCGCTAGTCATTTAAACGAGATTATTTGGTGACTATTATCGTTCTATTTTTTTCAGTAGCTAATTGTTTATTTAATAATAATTCCTTTCAGTGCACTACACATATGAAAACTTCGACCACCTGGCTATGCCAAACTTTACCGATTTCCGCTTAGATTTATCAGAGTTCTCTCTGCCAAACTTAAGTCTGCCCTCCATGCCGAATATCACTTTACCAGAAATGCCACGGCTGAACCTGACATTGCCAGACATAAATATAACATTGCCAGACGTTAGAGACAAGTTGCCAGAAGTACGGCGCACGTATAGAGTATACAAAGAAGTCCTGCATAATAGGATGGCAGATGCTACGAGTTATATGCAAGTGGTGGGGGAAAGTTGTTTAGAGGAGATGCGCAGATTTTGGAATGGGATAATCGGATGATGTAATTTTGTGAAACCACGATATGTAGACTAAAAGATTGTAGGTTTTAATGATAACATCTCTATATTTATTTTACAAGAAATTGTTGTTTTGTAAACTCGATTTTTTTTTCTGTCTGTTGTGTTAAACACTACATAAATACAGAATTTTATAAAATATTTTAACAGATTAACGGCACATTATACAGAATACAAAAGATCGGTTTTTTAATATCTAAAATGCACATAAAATAGTGAAGATTGTGCTTGCTTACTTACTACTTATTGTGGACTAAAGTATGTCTGCACATGCATAAGAACTTTATTACCATAGAAAGCATTTACTTCAAATATTGTTTTTTAAAACATCATATATATTTTTGAAGTCAGGCTATAGGTATTCATATTTGTGAATTATTTTTATGTATGTTTATGTGTATGTAATACAGTACACATGTCTACATTAAATGTAGACATTTAATGTCTACATTAAATATAGACATGTGTACTGTATTACCTACTTAAAATTATATTTTCGTAATATGTAAATACACACAAATAAATACTTTTCATATTATAACTAAAACACACTATACACAATAACTACATCCCACCCTTTTGATCTGATTTAATTTGTTCTATGGTATTAACGTCACACATACTTCCAAATACCGATATGTTGTAACAAAATTTCCGCCTTTTATTAAAAAGTAAAATTAGTATATTATATGTATACATATATTAAAGTTGTTGCATATCATATTTGGTCAGAGTTGAGCTGGCTTTTTTAAATATGAGATGTTTGATTGTTAATCACTTTAACTTGATTAGATAAAAAATCTCTAACAGACTTTGGACTTGGTGATAGTATTTCAATATGTAATATTTTTCTGTGTTGTCGCAAAACTTTTATAAGTGACTAGTCGTCTCAGTAAGTTCACTATACTAATAACTTTAAGTCTAATATGTATTACATTACTAAATTAGTCTTATTATCGTGGTTGTTTTTTCCATCACGTTTAAAAATTATAAAAAATGTGTTACTCCTACTTTAGATCTCATATTGGCCAGTATAATTTTACTTAAACTTTGTGCAGTTGACCACATTTCCATAAAACCATTTGACTGGAGACGTAGGTACCCAAAAAATGCTATGTTAATTTTGCAGTTGACCACATTTCCATAAAACTGGAGACGTATGTACCAAAAAAATTCTATGTTAATTTAATTTTCGTTTTTCTTTTGTGTAGTCCTTATGTGTCATAATATATTTTATTTCCATTCTTTTGAATATCTCTCTATTTTAGTCTCAAAGGAGACTTGATTACCTGCCTCTGAATTCTGTATTTGAGGTGTTCTGTACTGTCATGTTACGTATACGATATATTTGTGTGTAACATACATTATATGTGTTTTTTCGTATCCGCTACCCATGTATCGAAAATCTAAAAACAAAATGTATCCTGCTTCATTTCCAAATCATTTGTTGCGTAAAGCGCAAACGACACACAATTTAATGACCACTCATACCTTAACTTCCAATTTTTCTGGATGGCATTGCAGCTTTTATATTGTCAATGTATGTCATCCAAAAGCAGGCGCTTTTGCAGTTAAATCCAGTCACAGTTGATGTCATTGTATTGTCATCACTGAACAATTTTTCTTTGAACTTTTCTTTGGCTCCAATGAGACTCGTAACTGTGGATCTTAAGAACAAATAACTATTAAAATGTGTAGTTAATTTTTATATCATGGATGTTGGTCTTCTGTGCTAGGTTTAAGAAGAAAAATATTTTTAAACGTGATAACAAACTTGTGACATTAATTTGCTTTAATTATCTGTGTACTTAATTGTAAGTTTTTTTTGCATTGAATATTTTTATTTATTATCTGCATAATGTTTTCCTGTTATTATTTGCTTGGCAAAGAAACGCCGCAAAGGCACTGATTGTTATCTAGTTGGGTAATTTAAGTGAAAGTACAAATTTTTCCTTTTATTATTGCTATTTATTATTAGAAATTTGGTTATAATACGTGCCGTATAGAAGATTTAAAGAGGACAATCTTTTAATAAATATGAAAATGCAAGTCATTTATTTCATACACAAGCTGCGTTGTGTAAAGTAAGCAATTTGCTTACTTGGGAGTTTGATTCCATTTGTGCAATTTGGCCAGTAATATCTATTTATTTAACAGTATTTTAGACGCATTACATTTTTTTAAAAATTTTCTTTTAATTTTCAACTATTAAAAATAAATATTTGAGCATTAATTTTAACAACAATAATTTTAGAATAAAATCAAAGAGTATAATAATATAATACAAGACAATAATATAAATATCTTGTCAAGCCACCTAGATAGTTTTCTTTACACCACCATAGATTAAATGTTAAAATAAAAACTATAAAAATAATGATAAATTGCACTTGTATTCGTAAAGAATGTAGTTGACATTAAATAATCATTAGAGGTATTAAACACAGACACTGCATTGATAAGAAAAAAAACTTCTATACGACATGTATTGTTTATACAAAATTGAGTACCTTAATGTGCAACGTGATGCCATATCTATTTCTTTTAATATATCGCTAACGCCTAGTCTTAAAAATTTTAATTTATTGGGGTTTTCATAATGTTCAACTATAAATTTTGGCTATGATAGTTCTTTATTAAGTCGAAAAATGAGTTATGTCAGGTTATACGCTTTTTATTCATTTGTAGTGCAAAAAAGTAGTGTTATTAAACATTTAAGCTAAAATCAACTAGCGCCATAAATACACTTAAACTAACATCAAGTACCCGATCATACTTGGCCTAACGCTGCTGACCTCCAAGGCTCAGGTTCGATTCTAGATAGAGATATTTATTTATTTAAATTTAGTATTGTGGGTTTTAATTTACTGATTAGTAAAAACAACGAAAAGCGAATAACCTGATGATGTATTTTTAACAAAACTAATATTAAACAAATTTATGCTGCTTAGGATTGCTGCTATATTTTTATTAGAAGTGTATTTTTATTTTTAAGAGAATTAATTTTATTTTATATTGATTTATAAACATAAGTAAGGTATTTATGTTTATTAAAAAATAAATATCAGCTTTTTTCCTAAAAGATCTTAAATAAATATGGATTTTTTTTAAAAGTCAGTTGTTTTTAAACTATTATTTTGTTTAAAAATAAATGTTTTTTTTCTGGTTTCATTCACATCTAATGAATAATGATGTAAAATGCATAATAGAAAAAATGAAATTTTTCAACTAGCAGAGTTTTAATTACATATAATTCCTAACAATATGCCAGTGCTTCTATAAATATTTTATTTATTACGATGTTAATTTTCCGTAAATTTATCTTAAAAATAAGCAAATATATAAAAATAATATATCTTCGATTTGATTTAGATATATTTTTATAACATTGTACTAATTGATTGAATTATATTTTTCGTACGTATTATGAGTTTTCCTTTCCTCCCTACAATTCTTTCCCACTGATAAATAAATATAATATCAGGGAAGGATAGAGAATGTCACCTATAAAGAGTTGTCTCAATGCGAACACTTAGGTGAGTCTTGCAATATTCTCTTTTATTTGTGTATCTCTGTCCTTCCCTGACTATCCATTTTATTTAAATATATCTTGTTTATGTGGGAAGGACAGAGAGGTGATACATAATATTAAAAAAAATATCTCTTTTTCCAGATTACACCTATAAAGAGGACATACATCAAGATAAACCAATTATAGATACATATAGACCTCCAGAGATAATCCAAGATTCTGATCTAACTAAACGTGTGGCAGCTTTAGAAAATTGGGCGTTGAATGTTGACACAAAGTTGAAGTTCTTCGACCAGAAACTATCGAAGTTTGATAATTTAGAAGCACAAATTGAACAATATTCCTTTAGATATTTACAGAATAATTTAATACAAATATTGAATGACGACAATAGTGAGGCTTTAGCGGAGAAACTGAGGAGTCATTTTGATAAAACATATGTGACCAATGAAAAAATGCAAGCTCTTAGTCAAGAAATACATGAACGGTTGATCAGTTCATGGAAACCGGAGATGGATGAAGATACTATTAGACGGATTGTGCAAGAGTATTTGTTTGTTATTGAGAAACGTCAAATGGAACTCATTACGGAGAAAGTGAGGGAATATGTTAGGGAAATTGAAATCAGACCAGCTCCAAGCGGTGCTGTTGACTTGGAGGCAATGAAAAAGTTAGTGGCTAGCATGTTGGAGATTTATGACGCTGATAAGACAGGGTTGGTCGACTACGCTTTGGAGTCTGCAGGTATGGTCGAGCTATTTCTATATATTTACCATTAATATTTCGATACACTCACATGTAAACTAGGTGGTGTCCCTGCATGGTCACGAAGAAAAATGTTTAAAGTAAAAATATTATTATTTGTAATCTATTTCTCTAATGTTATAACTAATTCACTCATGATTGAAAGGTAAACAAGCAGACGCCAACAACACATTGCCCAAAGATGGCACAGGTGCGTTGCCAACTTCGATTTAAACATGAATTCTTATGTTAGTGTTTTTTTTTATGTAGTCGCTTCTTAGGTTATTTAAAGAATCCGCAAATATGTGGGATTGCCAGTATCCTTAGTGACAAATTATATTTTTTGCAATAATTTGCAATCTTTTTATGGCGTTGCAACATATTTTTTTAAATAGTCACAAACTTAGCTTTTTTTACTTCAGTATAACTTTATACATAGCATGTTATTTATATAGTGTTATCCACTTATTAACAAAAAAAAAATGATTTAAGTAGTAATTGACTAATGGTAGTCTGCTTATTATTTTTCCCGGTACAAATTATTGTACAGTAGTACTATTTAAATTATGCGAATATATTCATCAAGCTTCAGAAATCTGAATGTATTTTAAAGATATCTATATAGAGTTGTTATTACATAATTAATCATTTCGCTTAAATTTAGATTAGGTTAGCCAATTTAAAAACAAAAGTATTAAGTGTAAAGCCGTAGCGTATAATTTAAATAGTAGTAGTACTCTATAAGAATGAGATTTTTGTTTTATTATTATTAAATAGCCTATAATGTGTCTTATTTGTGCCACGCGCAACATTACTTTACGTGCTTCGTAACATCAAAGTAATAATATTCAATTAGCGATCACAGCTATACAGCAAGGAGACAGTTTATAATCCGAAACGTTGCCATAGTGTTTTATTACTCTCCACGAAAACTTTTGACCAACTATGACGTATTTATTAAATGAATTGTGACATTGCAGGCGGGCAAGTGTTGTCGACCAAGTGCACGGAGCTGTACCAGATCAAGACGAAGCAGTACTCGGTGCTGGGCGTGCCGGTGTGGTGGGCCTACACATCCCCGCGGCACGCGCTCACGCCGGGCGCGCTGCCCGCAGAGTGCTGGGCCTTCCAGGGATTCCCCGGCTATCTAGGTCGGTACACGAGCCTCCACCCCCACAGGACCTTCCAGGGGTCTTTCCAAATGTCACAAGCCCTCTGAGAAATTTATTAAGGCCCCATACTTAGTCAGCCAGAAGAGCCAATCAGCGCACTCCCCCGTTCCATGATTACTATGAAATAATTGCGCTCTAAAGTAAATGTCTTAAGCGACAAATCGCTATTTTTGATACTATAAAACTAATTTGAAAAAAATTTAAAAACTGAAACGATTATCTTTTAGGTACAATACTTATCTATGTTTATATTAAATCTCGTGTCGATATTTTCATAATTGAATTAGACAGTTGGGTTTTGCTTTTAAAAAAGGGTTAACTTTTTGATTTTTTTCTATCGAGTGAAAGTGAAATGAATCATGTTTTGGAAACAATAGTCTTATAAAGCATATTAATGTTAATCTTGTGTATTTTTTTCACCAAGATCTATGATTGCTTCGTATGAAAAAACATATTGCTTACGTATTTTAGCATACATGGACTCTTAATAGCGTAATTTCTTACACATTCTTTACATTTTTTTTTAACAACACGCGCTTTCTCATAAATTGTATTTTTTTTATTTACTTACTACATGATATTGCTTACAAATCGTAGGTTTTGCACTATAATATAGGTATACTTACGTAGTTTTTGGTACACTTACTGGTATACTTACCTACCACACGTATCTCAAAATCTGATATTTTTTTACATAAGGTAATAGAAAGAACTTTTAAGTTTTTTTAAAAAAAAACAAAGATTAATATAAAAAGTATCTTCACGCCCATATCCCCCAAGAGGTAGGCCGAGGTACAAACATGCACCCACGGCCACGACTAGCCGAAGATACTAAATCCCACAATGTGATAGGTGCCAAGCCTATCGCCAACCGGGCACATTTCCAATCCCGACCAAAATTTTTTTTTAATTAGAAAATTGGAAAAATCCAATTTTCTTTTTGTTGACCGACCCGGGATTCGAACCCAGGACCTCATGCAGTCAAGCCCAACACCCGGACCGCTAGACCACAGAGGCGACAAAGATTAATATATTTGTGTTTTTACAGTTGTACGCACGTACGCGATTATTGAAGTGACCGGGTTCTCATTGGAGCATATGTCAAGGTTACTGGCTATAGATGGCAAGATCGAATCCGCACCCAAGAACTTTTCCGTCTACGTAAGTATTAAGTAAATTAAACCAACTTAGTATTTTTTATGATATTGGAAGGCAAACAAGCAAACGGATTTCAAGATGGTAAGAAATTCACGCCGCCTAGAAACATCAAAGGTGGTAATGATGCGTTGCCAACCTGAGGCCGGGATGTTAGGCCTAGAGCAAAAGTAAGCTTATCGGCTACCTCACCCTTCGAACCGGAATACGTCATGACGTTATGGCGGCAGGAGTAGGTAAGACGGTGGTACCAATCAGGGAGGGTCGCTGCGAAACTACTACCTAGTCAGATGTCACGGTGTTAGTGACGGTAAGCCTATGCTCGCCTTTTACGAGTTGCCTCGCAGGATGGTAGATGGTGTATTCTGCAACGGAGCCCGGACCAACACGGGGGAAAAAAGGTCACCAAACGTTATCACCAAAAGGTTGGTATATACATGTTTACAATGTTTTATGATCGTTATATTGCCTTTATTTTTGGATTTACGTGGTAATATGGTATTATGTATTTTAATATTAATACAATTAATTAGCTTACATATTTGATATTGATCAGATAAACGTTGTTGACACGTTTAAATATTTACTTTCAGGGCTTACACACCGAGTACGACCCAGAACCTCATCTCTTTGGTGACTACATATACGATGCTAATGGTACATCCATTCAATACTTCCCGGTCAAGTTTCCAAAGATGACAACCATCAATGGTGTCGAATACCCCGTCGCGTACGACATCCTAGAGCTGCGGGTTGAGAGCAACCATGGGAACCCCACATACACTTGTGTATATAGATTTAGAGTGCATGGGAATCCCATAAGAAACCTACACAGAGCTGACGAAGATTTACAGGACGAGACGTAGCGATCAACCAAAATACTTTTATAATTGTGACTGAATTAGTGTTAAAATCTTAGTGTTCATGTAGCTATGGTTCCCATTCCTGTTAGGGCGATGCTTCACGACTCACTGTACGATACGACACGTTTTTTTGTTCTCAGCAACGTTTGTAATACATTTTCATAGACTAATATAATTTTTTGTTAATTTTGTTATTAACTACTATATATCTAAAACATGAGAGTAAGAAATATCTAAAGAATGAGAGAGAGTGATATGTGGATATTTTTACTACACTACAGATCGCACAATTTAAACCCATACCATATATTGACGCTATTTTGTATGACGTTACAACGCAGGGTGCTGATTATGTATCTCAGTTACCAACTCAAGATGGAAAAGTGTACATCAATTAGCTGTGAAATGACGTGTTTTGTATTTGCTTTCTCCAGTGACCAACAGAAATACAGTAGAGATAGCAAACTCATATGAGGTCATTTGACAGCTATTTGATGTAGACTTTTCCGTAAAACTGTAAAACAAACTGTAAAAGTATGTACACTTTGTGACGTCATTTGTTTTGCTATCTCTATTGTATTTCTGTTGGTCACTGGAGATAGCAAATACAAAACACGTCATTTGACAGCAATTCGATGTACACTCATCCATTTTGAGTTGGTAACTGAGTTACATAATCACCCCCCAGGTCGCCAGTCAATTAAATGGCGGAAAATCAACGATTTTGCAATTAATCTACAAATGGACCTTTGGAACAGGCAGTACTGGGTGAAAGTTGAAAAACGCTTGTTTTCTAAACACTTGAAAGCTAGATTTAGTTCTTTAATACTTGTAACTCAAAAGTCGTATCGCTTGTGATTCGTGAAGAAACGACCTCACTGCAATAATACGTGTGGCCTTTTAACTGTAATAACAGAATTTAAGTACAAATTTATGTTATGACAATTTAAATAGTTTAAGCATAACACACATTTTTTTCCAAACATAATATTTTAATAATAAATATTTGACACATGTATAAATGTAGTATACCTTGTGACTGCAAAATAATATTAACATAAATTTAATTTAGAAATAGGATTATTTGAATGTTGTGACAATATGAATGACCCTAAATTTAAGGAATTGTTCATTTAGTAAAACTTCAATTCATGACCATTTAAATTAATTTTAATATTTGAACGTTGATTACATTACTAAATGAAAAAAGTAAGTGACAAGATATATTAGGTATACTTCGAAGACGAAGTATTCTTTAAAAAAAGAACCTCCTTTTATTTATATTACAGATTTACTTATACACTGAAGGGGAAAAGCAAAACTTTGTAAATATACATATCGAAATGTAGCTTGTTGCAAAAATACGATGAATCATATTATTATTGAATTTAAAAGTTTTCTTGCTTTAAAATAAAGGTCTCAACTTTTTGTTTCGTCGTAGCTGTTACAAATAACCTTACTTCAAAATAGGTGAAGAACATTTCGGAAACAAAAATAAAAATATTGTCCTAATAATTCTAATACATTAAGCTTATCCTGTTTATGTACATAATATTTGTGGTCCTTGACATTATATTAATAACGCTAACATATAACCTTTAGTTTATACTATTGTACATAAATAAGTCTAACATGATAGTTACCATTTTCCGGTTGCAAGGTATTTACTACATTTAGACGAAACAAAGTAAAGTTAACGTATTTGCCGTGACTGGTATAAAAAATGCAGAGATTTTTTTAACTGATTTAATACACTGTGATTTTACATTTAAATATTTGCTTTTTAATGAAATATGATAAATAAACTATATAGAAACATGCGAAATAAATCTTAATATATATAAGTTACGTGTCACGTTGTTTGTCCGCGATGGACTCCTAAACTACTTGACCGATTTGAATCAAATTTGCACACCGTGTGCAGTTTGATCCAACTTGAAAGATAGGATAGCTTACATTTCAATTTATAATCAAAAAAATTAACATTCGAGCGAAGCCGGAATAGGCAGCTAGTTATCAATATATTTTATTTTCCACTTACAGCAAATCCGTTTTCTTTCATCTACATAATAAATTTGTTATAAATACTAGGCCTAACAATAATCCGTAATATCTAAAGTAAGGCCGTCCATATAGTTTGACTTCAATTACAACTGTATATACACTAAATATATGAATATGCTTATTTGTGTTAGTGCGTAGTACATGTTCACTTTTAATTGTGTTACGGACCAAGTTATAGTAGGACATTATTCGGAATTCCCGGGCGACATTTATAATTAAGTCAAATTATTTCGGTTTTTCATAAGATAGTGTTTACTTTAAACCACTTCAGCTATTAGGATTAATTGTATATTTTTTATAATATTTTTAAAATTAAATTATAAAACAAAATGTTTGTTTTATATTTAAACAAATATAAAACAAACATCTTGTGATATGTTTTTGTGAAAACAAAATCATTTAACAAACACATAGAAATTAAAACAATCTAATTTTAAGATCACATGGATTATTATTTCTCTTGATAAATAGCAACATTTTGTATACGCTATAATTAACATAATTTATACTTTCTACACTTCCTCAATTATTATTAATACATAGTCTATGTTTTGTAAAAATAATTTTAAAGCAAAATGTTATAATGAAAACAACACACAAATCATCAAAATCGGATGGCTTATTATTTCGGTTAGCAAATGGCATTTGTATATAAGATTTTATGTATCCTACTACAATTTATATAAAATACATTAAAATGTTTGTATGTGTGAATCTCGGCCAGTTTAATCTTTGTTTATTTATTTATTTTGTCGTCATGCTTACCAACTTTTCTTTACAAAACGTGTTTGTTAAATAACATGCATAACCAATGATTAAGTAATTGTAGCAAACTGTTACAGGGTCTGCGAGTGTTTATTTGATGTAGTCATATATTGTCTGACCGTTATTAATAATGTCCTAATTATTATTATCCGTAACATTCACCAATAACTAAAAACAATAATAACCGCACAATGCCCGTTACATTACGCTTAGATGTTCTGAATAATTTTATATTAATATTTATATTTAGAGTTAAGTTTATTCTAAGTTTTATTTGATTAAGCTTTTGTATTTTAGTATTTTATAAGTCTTTTAATATATTGATTCATGGACCTAAAAGTCTTATATCGTCGGGTTAAATAAGTTTTTTTGTGACAGAATGTATGGTCTATAATTTTGTATTAAAATCTATCTGTTTTGCTCTTGGAGATTAGCGTCTTAAAATGTGCAAATTTGTTAGAAAGTGTGTGTTTAAATCGTTTATATATTTATGCTATATGAACTATTATAAAAATATATCACTTGAACTTTACATGGTTCGTTGTGATAGTTAACCACATTTCATAATTTTAAATTGAACGTTTTAATTTAATTTTGTATAATGTTGTAGAATGCATATTTTAGATTTGTTTTAAATGCATTAAGAAATTTGGTAAAATTTAACTACTATTATATTATAATCTTTTAAAATAATTTGATTACTTCTCTTTTAATGTACTTCACGTGGGAATTAAATAAACATAAATTAAACTGAAAACGAAGGAATTATTTAAGTAAAAGTTAATTAAGAATAAAAAATTGTCAACTATATATTTATACCGTATCATACGTTTTGCTATTTTGGCATTTTAAGTGTGTTTACTATTTTATTCCTTGAAACCTATATTAATAACTAAATAATGTGAAATGTATTAATAATTTAATACTGTTTACTCCAATTACTGAAAGGAAATTATAAAATAGAAAATAATCCATAAGGCGTAAATTTAAACCTTAAATATATTAACACCTTTATTACATTAATTAAAATAAAAACAAATTATATTGTAATAAGATTAATATTTACATTTTATGAACGAAAAAGTACAAATCGTGTTTATCTACAAGCGTTAAGTTCTTAGCAATGTATAATAAAATATTTTCTATTTTTTTAAACAATTATAGTGAGTTTTTATTTATCGTGTATTTTAATGAGTATTATATGTATTTTAAACATAAAAACCTACTTGCACACTTGGTCTGTGTTTATTCGGTATTTTCAAATTAATGTCTCAATTATTCTGTATACTTACCAAAATATATTAAATTATATATTCATCAATTCATTTAAAGATCTTGTTAAGTATTAATAAACTAAGACTAAATTACTCCAAGTTTTCAGTGGACATTATAGTATATTGCATTTTTATATATTATTATTATTAATAAGACGGTTTGATTAATATTCAACTTTATAACAATTAGTCTTTAGAATATTATCTAATAAAACTAATGTGCACGCAATTATTAAATAACTAATCTTTTTAATATAATAAAATTGTGTTAAATTTAAAACCAAAAAAATTTATAATAACTTGACAAGTTTTGTTTTGAGGTTTTTATTAT
>NJDC01005557.1:0-16663 GCA_002245475.1 Calephelis virginiensis
AAATGCGTTTTATTACATTTTTATTTTGGAAAGTCACACCTAGAGCAATAAAATTGGTATTGGAAAGAAAAAGTTAAGCAAAAATCAGTAACCAATAAGTCTACCGTCTTCACTTATTGACATATGGTGTGATTATCATCAGTATGAGATCCTTAGTAACTAAAGCAACATGCAAGGTTTTCATCCATTTTTTTTGTTGGTGGGAGGAGGCAGTCATTCTGGATTGGGACTGTTGCCTTGCCTCTGTTGTCACACTATCGTCAGTGGTCCTGATTGTGGTGTTCTGTACTGAAAGGAAGATAAACAGTTGGTGGCCTAAGATCCAAAAAAGGACAATCATACAAAAGGACAAGAAACATTTGCAAAGTCTATAGTCTACGGTGTCTCTAACAATCAGCCCGTTGATAGCCCTCTAGCACTGTTTTTAAGGATACCTAAAATGACATATCCGTTTCCAATAGCCTGTTTGCATGAAATCGAGATTCAAGAGTAACACTACAGCTCGAAAGTACGCTCCTCCAAATAAAAAAAAAATCGGTTAACAAATGAAAAAAATCGATAGAAGAAGTCGTTACTTTGCGAAAATCCGTACTAAAATCCAAATAAAATTGTTTAATTTGCAATTTCCCGCCAAATCTCGACAAAGAAATCGACTACCATACACCTCCATTAAAAAGGTTTCGAAGGAAAGTATTCGATTTGCTATTAGGGGAAACAATATGTAGTGTAAAAGACTTTCTTGCAGACAAATATAAATAAATAAAACATTTTTAATAATTACAATCTTGATTAATTAAAAAAGTCATGATTGCCGGGGAATTTGTTTCGACGTTTCTTTACCTGATTGGGTCGGTTTGGAATCGGGCACGTACATATCCAATCCCGGGCAACGATATTTTCATTAGAAAAATAAAATAAATACATTTTCAATTTTTTTGCTGCCCGACCCGGGGATCGAAGACTCCAGAGTTAATATCGTAGTTTAAGCTTTAAGTCTTAACTGTGTTTAAAGTAAGTTTAACCTCACGTTATCCGTTACAACAAATTGTGCCTCTATTTACAACCTTAAAAGCATTCAATATATAAGTATCTACTTGTAAGAGTATGTGTATGTGTATGCAAGAAATTGTTATTTATTCAAAAAGTGAGAAATATTTTCGTACTACGAATGTTGACTTAAAAGCGTGAACTTGTGAAACAGTTAAGAAATTTTTAAAACAAACATATATTGAAATGATTCTAATAAGATATACAACACAGTCACGGTAAATGAGAATGTTTTAAAAACACATGACCGACGAACAGTTTGGCGCAACTTTCATATCAAAAAATAAAAAAAGTAAGTTTGCAATGTTTTTTATTCGTCCAAATCATATGACACAAGTTGCCTTATATCTGAATGCCTTTAGACTTTACTTTCAAATTATACAGGTTATACTTTTTCAAGTAAACTTTATTTCAGGTTTGCTATGTATCTATTAAGTCCCGCCTCTTATTACGTAGTATTTATATACTTTTTGCCGACGAATATATTGATGCCCGCCATTTTGTTTTCTGATTTTGCGTTCGGAAACTGCACTGGATATCTATATACATGAAATTAATCCCTATTTCCCTTGGTCATCGCATCAGATTGATCGATTTCTCTTTTTTTACTGTTTTAATTATTGTCAGGAGAAGGTTCTTATGAAGAGAAAAACAAGGAAAATAGGATAAACAATACTTTGTTTTTTTCATACATACCAATACGAAATTCGCAAGGTTGGCTAGTTTTTAATGAAATTAAACATGTATTTCAGAAACTAAAACTTTAATAAAAAAATATAATTTAATAAAATTAAAAACTTTGATCCCAGAAAATTGATTTGATGATCTGATAGTTCAGACATTTTTTCAGCTTCGAAAATTTGAAATTGAAATTTCAAAGCATTTTTATCAATTTTTATTTACGTTCACATAGTAAATGACTTTGCTCAATATTTTACTCAACCAAAGTGGAAATCCATTCCATCCTTAGTGGAAAGCAGTCATTTTCCATTAATATCTTAATTCAAAAAATATATGCTGCAATCCAAAAGTTGTTATTGGCTGTTGGGAGCCACAGACCAAGAATACTTGAAAGTATCTTCACGTCCATATCCCCGAAGACACTAAGTCCCACAATGTGATAGGTGGCAAGCCTATCGCCAACCGGGCACATTTCCAATCCCGACAAACATTTTTTTTATTAGAAAATTGGTAAAATCCAATTTTCTTTGTGTTGCCCGACCCGGGATTCGAACCCGGGACCTCATGCAGTCAAGTCCAACACTCGGACAGCTAGACTACAGAGGCGACCAAGAATACTTCCTTTAAATAATGCTTATGTGCAAATTTCTTTCACGAATTGTAGAAAAAATGTGAAGTTAATTTAAATTTTAATTTTTCGCTGTGTTGGTTTGGGCTTCTTTGCAGAAAAGACCATCTGCCTTTCTGCCAGGCAGCTCGAAAAAGGCGAGCATAGGCTTACGGTCATTAATACTAGATGGTAGAGTTTCGTAGAGACTCGCCCGGATTGGTACCACCGCCTTACTTATTCCTGCCGCCATAACGTTTTTGCTTGCCGTTGACGTGTTTCGGTTCGGAGCGTAAGGTATCCGCTAAGCTTACTTTTGCTCGAGGCCTAACATCCCGGCCTCAGGTTGGCAACTCACCATTACCAAATTTGGTGTCTCTAGGCGGTGTGAATTTACCACCAGGAAATCTGTCTGCAGAAAATAAAAAAAAACACATAAAATCACATGAAAACTAAATTAACATAAATCAGCATGCCTTTCATTTTAATTTAATTAAGTCGACATGTTATGGCGCTTAAAACACCATATAATGCAGATTCAACAAATTAATGGCTTTCGTAGGGATTTATTCGTACCTTTCGTATCAACAGCTTGTTTTATAGCAATTCATCAGTCCGAGTAAATTTACTGCCTTTTAAATTCGATTCTAAACAGCTATTCATGTAAATGTTTATCGTTTTTTAATAAATGTATACACAAACATATTATAAATAGACAAATAAAAGATAAATATGACTGGACAAGTTACACAAATTGAATCTAACCCCAAAGTACGCAAATTATATGTTTGTGTTATGGGTGTTAGTCAACGATACTAATATATAGAAATATTTAAAAAGATGCCAGAATAAATTTAAATAAAGAAACACCATACTGATAAATTAACTTTGATACTATATTACTAAGGTTATTTAACATACTAGCTAACCCGGCGGACTTCGTCACTTGTTGTTTACAGTTACTAATAATTTGTGTCGAAAATGTTTAAAGGTCTGTTTTATCCGCTGTCCCTTAAATTTTCCCGGTTTTCTCTTCATATGAACCTTCTCCTGACAATAACTAACACAATAAAAAACATTATTAAAATAATTGGATTTACAATTCAAGTGTGATGTCATGAGCACGGGAAGTGGGGATTCATTTATTATTACTAGTGGTCGCCGATTGGTCGAAATTTGACCATAATCAATTTTAATATCTTGTTGATAAGAACGCCATCTTCATTTCTCAGGACCAACTACTTTGTTTCCAAACTCTTTAGTGCGCCATCTTTTATCGTTATCATCAATATATTTGTTTGTGTGTATCAAATGCATGGTAGCGTGGGTAATGTTTTATTCATTGATTTAATGTACTTTATAAGCATTATTATTGAAAAATATTAGCGTTCTGCACTTCTCCTACAAATAAACTATAAGTGTGCCAAATTTTAGCTCCTGCGTCCGCGCAATTTTCATAAAAAGGGTCTAAAGTTTTGGCATCACGTATTAATATATAGATATATACAGATTGGCACTATAACCATTTGTTTTTTTTATAATAGATATTCAATAATAGGTATTATATTATATAAAACTGAATTCCCCTTAGTCATCGCATCAACTATAAACGGATGGACCAATTTTGGTAATTCTTTTTTGTTGTGTTAGTTATTGTCAGGAAAAGGTTCATATGAAAAAAATAGACGGGTTGGACTCCGAGAGTGCCCACAGAAGTGAAAACTTGAATATTAACGTTGTGCATTTTTGAAATTTTGTTAAGGAACAATTTCGCACTAATTGCTTTAATTATCAGTACGAAAGTATTATCATTTATGTGGTATTATCGTACACAAACATGACAAAAAACATCCGCGCAAGCGCCCTGCGCCGTCTTACGAATTTTCGATCTGACGATCTGACGCGAGTTTAGAAGTTTTTACCCATTCCAAAAAAAGTACGCAACGCCGCTAAAGAAGTTTTCACTTCAAAAAATGTTCATAGGACAACGTCTGTTGGATTAGCAAGTTTATTATAAGAGTCAACTTTTAGTATTATATACCAGTGTCTTACAGAAGTTTCTTTGCAAGGGCAATGATAAAAAATACTACTACTCGTACATGTAACTACGTGTATGTATTGATTAGTAAAACTGAAAGTTACAATCACGACGCGCGGCCTTAGCGGATGTGACGGCCCCATCGCCCGCTTTTAACATTCACTAGTGATTTTCCTTATTAGGTTATTGCACAAGTGCAGTCAGTCATATTAGATTCTACATGACCTAGAACAGAGAGTTGGGTCCTTTCTACTTAACTACGTCCATTTTGCCTCTATTCGTCTCTTACAAGCTACCTAGCAGGAAGACTGATGGTTACACAGGAGACCCTGACCAACACAGAGATATTAAAATGAGCAACTATTACTAATGTACATACACACCTTTACGCCAAGTCCCTTACATGGTAGGCAGAGAGTATCGAGTGCCAGACCTCACGATCCTGACAAACCAGTCTGGCTTCCTTCACATTCATCACCCTTTTCATACAAACACGCCGGTTTCGGAGACTCTTGATTATTATTACTTAGTATTACTAATTTAGTATAGAAAATCAAAACGAAAATACCAAACAAAACCTCGGACATACATATTTTATTCTAAAATGGGATCTTTGCACGTTTTATCGCTGTGAGTAGACATTTTGTTTGTTACTTTTAAGGCCCCATACTTAGTCAGCCAGACGAGCCAATTAGCGCACTCCCCCGTTCCATGATTACTATGAAATATTGCGCTCTAAACTAAATGTCTTAAGCGCCAAATCAATATTTTTGACACTAAAAGAAATTTAAAAAAAAAATAAAAACTGAAAAAAAATCTTTTAGGTATAATACTTATCTATGTTTATGTTAAATCTGGTGTCGATATTTTCATAATTGTAGTAGACAGATAGGTTTTGCTTTCAAAAAAGGGTTAACTTTTTGATTTTTTCTATCGAGCAAAGTGAATTGAATCGTGTTTTGGAAACACTAGTCTTATAAACCATATTAATGTTAATCTTGTGTATTTTTATCGCCAAGATCCATAATTGCTTTGTATGAAAGAAACAGTATATTGCTGACGTATTTTAGCATACATGGCCCCTTAAGAGACTAAAAAAAGGTGAAGGTTAATAATGCGTCTGTATGTTTCGTTGCATGTTAGTAAAGCAAATACACGGCCTATAACTAACTTAATGGTTCTTTTTTGGGAAGGTTAGTTATGAAAAAGGACCGCCAATAAAATGTTATTATAACCCGACTAATAGATAAAGTTAGACTTAGAATAACCCGAGATAAACTTTTTATGTTGAAAACATTACGACTCAGTGATTTCATCAACATTTATGAAAATTTATTCGTTAATTATAAAAAGTATCTTCACGCCCATATCCTCGAAGAGGTAGGCAGAAGTACAACCAGAGCACCCACGACTAGCGAAAGACACTAAGTCCCACAAGAAGATAGGTGGCAAGCCTATCGCCAACCGGGCACTTTTCCAATCCCGAGCAACATTTAATTTATTAGAAAATTGGAAAAAACTAATTTTCTTTTTCTTGCCCGACCGGATTCAAACCTGGGACCTCATGCAGTCAAGTCCAATAACTGAACCGCTAGACCACGGAGGCGAATTAATTATCTTTCAAAAAAAGTAACTGTAAAATTTATGATGTGGTAATATATTAATTGAAGTCGGTTTTGCAGTTTTACTACGCTTGATTATCACGTATTAATATCTTTATTTAGACTAACATTGACACTATTCTAATATAATGAAGTTCAATCTTAAATAGCTTTGCATCCGTTTCGTAACAGACTAGCTTAAAATTTAAAAATAAAATGATCAAAGAGGTCTTAGCCTTGTCGAACTGGTGTATCTCAATAATGATTTATTGAAGTGAAAGTGAATTTGTTCTGTCAAGGATATGGACACTAATATCACTTTAGGAGTTTTGGCGCCATCGAGAGAAAAGATGGTCGAAGTTTTTTCATAATTATTGAATTTTGTGTTAATATTGAGTGAAATTAGTCAATTTTGGTGACATTTTGTACAATTTTGTTCAGTAAAAGTGCACAAATGAAATAATCATAAAGAAATTAGCGTATCGTATATTTTCTCGTTGCCGCCAAATCTCGTTACATGAGCTTGTGTAAAAAGGCCACCGCTTTACCCAAGAGCCTGACATGACTTATTGACGACTTACGACTGATGAATAATTAAAATTAATTGAAATTGATTTAAAATTTGATGCAAATTTCTACTTGACTAATGGCTAAATACTAACGTGAAGGCCAAAACTTAAAGAAAGAAGAAGAATATCACTTTAAAATTAAATTCAATTACATTATGAGTCATTATTCTAATGGTTATTTTTATGATATTGGAAAGCAAATACGCAGACGGATTTCCTGATGGTAAGAAATTCACGCCGCCAGAGACACCAAAGGTGGTAATGTTGCGTTGCCAACCTGAGGTCGGGATGTTAGGCCTCGAGCAAAAGTAACTTACCCTCCGAACCGAAACACGTAAACGGCAAGCACTAACGTTATGGCGGCAGGAATAAGTAAGGCGGTGTTAGCGATCCGGGTGAGTTGCTGCAAAACCACGGTGTAAGTGACGGTAACGGTTCAACACAGCTATTTTTTTTAAATATCATTGTAAATTTGAATTGACGTAATTTGAAATTTCGAAATTTATTTACAAAGTATTGACATGTTAATCCCGCTACTAAAGGAGCTATAAACGCCCGACTAATGCCATAATAATACATTTAAATTCGAAAGTAAGCCTGTAGAGTACTCATAACTCAGTCAAAGTAACATTTATTAGCTTGAAAGGTAGCTCTATTTCCAAATAATTGAGAAACCAGTATAATGTGAAGAAATTTGAGACGAGTGACGAGGCGGTATTATTTAATGATAATGTAGTTCAGTCGTAATGAATAATGATTAATGACAAACAAATCATTAAAAGAATGAACATTGAAATTCGACGTCGTCGTCATTATTTAGAAATCTTGGGCATATTCGGCCTTGCATTTCAGCAACTTTTTGCATCCCTCAGCCAATATCAAATTCCATAAAAACTAAATGAAATAAGAAAATAGTAAAAGCAAGTATCTTCACGAGCGTATTCTGAAGAGTTAGGAAGAGGTACAATGAAGGCACGCAAGACTAGCCGAATATATAAAGCCCTAAAAAAGTATCTTCACGCCCATATCCCCGAAGAGGTAGGCAGAGGTACAACCAAGGCACCCACGACTAGCCGAAGACACTAAGTCCCACAATGTGATAGGTGGCAAGCCTATCGCCAACCGGGCACATTTCCAATCCCGACCAACATTTTTTTTTAATTAGAAATCCAATTTTCTTTATGTTGGCCGACCCGGGATTCGAACCCAGGACCTCATGCAGTCAAGTCCAACACCCGGACCGCTAGACCACAGAGGCGACCTATAAAGCCCTAAAAAGTGATAAACCTATCACCAACCGAACACATGTCCAAAGGGGCAAAGGTTTCATTACATAATTGAAAACAATACATACACGACAATCAAACCCGAGACCTCTTTTAATCAACGCCAACACCGAACCACTAGACTAGAGGTGATATTTGAAATTTTAATTACTCAGAAAACTCGTTCATATTAGCTTAATTAGTTATAATTTTTAATTACTCTGCATATGTTACAAGCTAATGTTAATTAGCTATTTAAATCTTAAATAACAAATAAATTTCCCTTATGTTTATTAACACTATTACCAAATGTTTCAAACAATGAACATCTAAAGTTCACTAATTACCAAGTGTTAAGTTACTTACATGATAATTATTTTAATTTCGTTAATAATACTTAAAACGTTTATGCATTTTTGCCTAAAACCTGCATCGCGATGTTAAATTTCGTAAGGATAATTACTCTGACTTTTATATAATAACTATTATTTGTTGGAATAAAAATTGCCCTAGAGGTTATAAATATTATGTACTACTGCGCCCAGGTTTCGCACATATTTCCAATTTGTCCTAGAAATAAAGTATCCTAGGTTCTGCATGGATAATGTCGGCATCTAATGGTAAAATATTTTTTTAATTGGTTCAGTGGTTTTGGAGCCTATTCAATACAAACAAACAGTCGAATGTTTCCTATTCATCATATTACCTAAATGACATTCCTACCGACAGCAGCGCTACCTACCGGGTCCATTGTAATTTTGACTCCTCCCAAGAAACCAACGAAAATATTAGATAGAAGAACCAAATGGACTGTGAAATTATTCAGTACAAACAAACAAACAAATTTTTCCACGATAAATAATATTAGTTTAGAAATATATATTGAACATTCTACAGTCACTTTGGAATACTATACGTAAAAGGTACACACAAGGTAGGTACCATACGTAGAATATTAGTTCAATTTCTGAAAAGAGAATAAATAAATAAATACACTTTATGATGCACCAAAAATTACAATTATTATTATTATAGGCCATATTTAACAAACGGGTAACAAAGGAGTAGAGACAACCTGATACCTAACTTTTTTAGTTGAGTTTCCTATAAATACTTAAGCACAATAAAATTATTTTTATACAATGTAGATAAAGATTACACAGTAAAAAAAATAGAAAAAAATATTTTTAGTAGTCGGAAATCAAAAGGTTTTTTTTAGAAAGTCTCTAGTGTGTCCCCTTCTTTGTGGAGGCCACGGGGTTTCTGCGCCTCTTGTCCTACCCTACTGTTTAATGCTTTCTTTTCTTTCTTTAGGTTTTGGTAATTTGCATCAAATTTTTCAATTATAATTAGTCATCAGTCATAAGTCGTCAGTAAGTCAGGTCAGGATCTTGAGTAAAGCCGTGGCTTCGTTACTCAAGCTCATCTAGTGAGATTTGACGGCAGCGAAGAAATAGACGACACACTAATTTCTTCATGATTATTTCTTTTGTGCACTTTCACTGAACAAAATTAATCTAATTCCCACCTAAATTAACCCATTTCACTCAATATAAACACGAAATTCATTAGTAATGAAAAAATTACGACCACCTTCATTCACAATGGCGCCAAAACTCCTACAAAAAACTTAAACGCACGTTGAACAAGCGTTTAGCAAGTTTACCAATAACATTCTGACACGTCATCCACGTGTAGAATATTATTGGTGAGATGTCAATTTTAAACAGTGTCTATATAAACCAGCCTTTCCCAAAGTGGGCGATAACGCCCCCTTTTGGGCGCTAGAAGCCTAGAGGGGGGCGGTATAAATCTTGAAAAAAATGTTTTTTTTTTAAACTAGGCGCAACAAATATGTTATTGAGGTTATTGACAAGAAAAAAACGAGGGGGGGGCGCTACAAAACAACTGATTTTCAAAGTGGGCATTACATGAAATAAGTTTGGGAACCTCTGATATAAACCATAGAGGTCCACGATATAAACAGGCGTCTAAATATTTTTTGAAGTAAGGCGGTTTATATTAAAATTGAAATACACAAATCGGTCTTATCGATCCAGAGCGATCACTGCCAGTGCATTTGTTAGAATTATGAAGTTTTGTTTATTCGTAGTTTTATATAATAACATGTATTTTTCGACATCGTAAATTTCATTGCAATCAACTATTACAATATTGTTAATTACGTATTGCTGAAATTATGTGTCATAGAGTTTGGAAATTCTGAGTCCATTGTAATATGGTATGGTTAATTGTATTTTATTACAAGCTATTACGAGCCGGTTAGTATCCGCTGACATCTATAAATATAAAAATCAATGCCACTTTTCGTTATAATTTTATAACACAAGAATGGGCTCACCTATCCAAACCAAATGTTTAGGCTTTCTTCGGACTATTTAGTAGATGGTTTATGTGTTTAAGTCTGCAAAAAATCGGTTGAGCGATTCTCCATTTATCACGTTTTTTGTAATAAATGAATTCAATAAGTGGCGGATCGTTTTGTTAATGGGTATTTTTCAGTCAAATTAAAACTTTTTTTAAATGGGAATTGTTCTGTCGTATTGAAACTTTTTTCAGTTGTTTTTTTTTTGTTTTGTTCTGTTATATCATTCATGCGGTCATATACGTAGCGAAGCACGTACTGGGCCGCTAGTTAACCATATAATTTAATAATTAAATTTTATTACCACGTCGTCTGGATTCATTAAAATATGCATTAAATCTATAATATTATTCGCCCGTGTTGGTCCGAGCTCCATTGCAGAATAGACCATCTGCCTTCCTGCTAGGCAGCTTGTAAAAGGCGAGCATGGGCTTACCGTCACTAACACCGTGAAATCTGACTAGGTGTTAGAGTTTCGCAGCGACTCAGCCGGGTTGGCACCGCCGCCTTACCTATTCTTGCCGCCATAACTTTATGACGTGTTCCGGTTTGGAGGGTAAGGTAGCCGGTAAACTTACTTTTGCTTCAGGCCTAACAATCCGGCCTCAGGTTGGCAACGCACCATTACCATCTTTGTTGTCTCTAGACGGCGTGAATTTCTTACCATCAGGAAACCCGTCTGCTTGTTTGTCTTCCAATATCATAAAAAAAAATGAATCGCTAAATTTGTTGGTAAGCACACAACTTCCGAATTTTTACCGATTTTGTATTGTATTCTAGTTGCCAAGACAAGGTTCTTATAAAGACGAAACCTGGGAAAATTGCAGGGAAAAGGGGAAAAACAATATTTTATTTTTTCATATACAAATAGAACGGGTGGAACGAAGTTCGCCGGGACTGCTAGTATAATGTATATTAAAATCTTAATTTGACATAAAGAGCAATGAATCCCACTCTTCTCTGCCAAATACTCAACAATGTAAGAATTTCACTTGACTTCAATTTCCTGAGGGTAAGAAATTCGCCAAAGAACCAAAGGTGCTAATGTTGCGTTGCAAACCTGAGACTAGGGTGTAAAATAAGCCTTTATTTAGCTAATTCCGCGTAAGCAGTGTAACCGTTGTGGCAAATAATCCTCCAAACGACACAGAATGCGACAAGCCTAACTGACGTTCCCACCACCCACCTCCGCGACCAGAACACGAATATAGGAAGAGCTCGGGAAACAATATAAATTGTCACGTTCTTTATATGTGACAACCCTACCTAAAGTTCCCACCTCCTATTTGCCACAACAGTTACACTGCTTACGCGGAATTAGCAAAATAAAGGCTTATTTTACATCTGTTATAATGGATTTCCGCAAAGTAACGCCTGATTCAATAAAATATCTGAGACTGGGGTGTTAGGCCTCCAGTAAAGTTACGTTTAGGGGCTACCTTATCCTCCGCCGGAACACGTCAACATCAAGCGATGACGTTATGACGACAGGAATATGTAAGGCGGTGTTACCAGTCCGGACGAGTCGCTGCGAAACTCTACCTAATCAGATGTCACAGTGTTGGTGACAGTAAGCCTATACTCGTCTTTTATGAGTTGCCTGCCAGGCAGTGTATTATGCAAAGGAGCCCGTACCAGCACGGGGAAATATGCATTAAATTTAGCTACATGTCGGATTTTAATCAAATTTATACTTAATACCACCATCCACCACATAGCCTCTGTGGTCTAGCGGTTCAGTACTTGGACTTGACTGCATGAGGTCCCGGGTTCGCATCCCAAGTCGGGCAACAAAAAGAAAATTGAGCTTTTTCAATTTTGCTCATAAAAAAACGTTGCTCGGGATTGGATATGCACCCGGTTGGTGATAGGCTTGCCACATATCACATTGTGGGACTTAGTATCTTCAGCTACCCCCCCCCTACCTCTTCGGGGGTATAGGCGTGAAGATACTTACTTATTTATACTTAAACACCTCTGAAAACCTTTCGAAAATAATATCAAAGTTTATTATTATTATTATTATTGACTGAGTCATCGCGTTATTAATATAATAAAACATCAATGAATTAATAACCTCCTCTTTTTGGGAGTCTGTTAAAGTGGAGTGACATCTTTTTATTTAACAATGCTTTGTAAATTTGGATATTGCTTAAAGTAATGTTTACTGGATCATACACAAAAATGCTATATTAATCAGTCTGAAGTTCTATTAAAATGAAATATTTGTAGTCGGAGTCCGAAAATTTCATTTCACAACAAATAAAACTGGATAAGCCACCTTATGCGGCTTACGGCCAATGTTAATAATATTTCTCTAAAGATGGATTTCAAGCAATCTAGATAGCTGCGTATCCGCCGGCCTATCCTATACCTAATTGCCATATTTATCCTGTCCACAGATATGTTATTGGCAAGCGATAACATAAAAATGGATCAAAATATCGATCTTGGACAACAAGTTTTGGATCAGATTTGATTATTAACATTGGCCGTTAGACCGCGCTTGTTAAAACCGATAGATCAGCTGTTATTTATTCGATTTTGATGGAATTATACATAGATTTCCAATTGATCCGCTATTATTAAAATTATCCAAATGTATTTAAAATTTGAATAAATTTTACAACTACGCATGTACCTGTTAAAGACAAGATGTTCCACACTTCATAGTTACTCTATCCTTTCCACATAGGATGAAATTTGCAACTTCTACAAAATGCTTACTTAACCCTTAAAATATTGGATTTTTTTTCCCACTTCCTACTAATACAAAGGTAAATATTCCATTTGATTAAGGGTTAACTTCTGGCTAAGTGCTGAAATAGGACCTTGAGCTAATTAATTATACATAGATTTCGCCTCTGTGGCCTAGCGGTCCGGGTGTTGGTCTTGACTGCATGAGGTCCCGGGTTCGAATCCCGGGTCGGCCATCAAAAAAAAAATTGGATTTTTCCAATTTTCTAATAAAAAAAAATGTTGGTCGGGATTGGAAATGTGCCCGATTGGCGATAGGCTTGTCTCCTATCACATTGTGGGACTTAGTATCTTCGGCTAGTCGTGGGTGCCTTGATTGTACCTCTGCCTACCTCTTCGGGGATATGGGCGTGAAGATACTTAGATTTCAATCATACACCCCTATAAGCCAAATGATGAATAGAAAACCAAAGTATGTACAATGTACATGCGTGTAGTATCTCAAGAAATATTCAGACCACTTTCTATAGCAGTGTAAAATTAATGCTTTCCGCTAGATCTCCCGAGATCCACTTCAGTTGGCTCAGATTGATTACGTTTAATGCGAACAAAATGGCAGGAAATTACTTATGGAGACATGGGTGGCTTGTAATGGACGTGTATTTAATATTATTGTACACTGTTCTAGAATTACTGATATTATACGATATACATTCCTAGGAGCCCGTCTCAGCTTCGCACGTGTGGACAAAATTTCTATAACATTATAAATCTAAACCTTCCTCTTAAATTACTAAATCTATTTAAAAAACCGCACCAAAATCCAGTGTATAGTTTTAAAGATCTTAGCATACATAGGGACAGCAGGCGTAAAGCAACTTTGTTTTTTATTTTGTGGTGATAAACATGGCAAACGGTACTTGCACCTAAGATGGCCCGGTTCTTAAGATGGCCTATTTTTAATATTTTGTATTTTTAAAGTTTGAGAGTTTAAATTGCTACCTACAAAATATGGTTGTAATTTAACTCTTTTAAATTTTTAAAAAAACAAAATCGTACAGAATCTATATCTACATTGAATGTGTTCTGAAAAAAATACTCGGATATATTAATGAGACAGTTCGTAGTGTTTGTAGTTTTGTTTGCTAAATTTGTTTCTCCTTCTTCCTTTTCTGTCAATATGACAGTCAAATACAAGTTCTTAGTTTCAATTCAAAGATATGGCCGGTTACGTTAAGCAAATATATAACCTTTAATTGCAGAGCTACGTGGCCGATAATGATGATGACCGAGGGATCACTACCAGAACGACACTTCTGGCAGTGATTGACCTTAGTGATTGACCGATATTAAGCTAATATTCGTAACCTAGCCAAATTAAATTAATTTTAGTATAGAAATTGATTAAAACGTAGTGAAGAACATAAGGAACAGCCCCAAATACTTGACGAACTATTTCTGTTAAGCTGTTTTTCTTTGGTCAGTGAACAAACTAACAGGTCTCCTGATGGTCAGACGATAGTCACAACCGTGCCCACTAGAGGAGTTATAGGTCTCTTTAACGCGGCCGTATTGCTAGGCCCATTAAGCAAATCTACCGACTACCCTCCGCACACAATGAGACAGCCATTATGGCGGTAGGAATATCCGGACAAGTTTCTGCACAGCACTCTATCAATGGTCTTGGTGTTGACCTATATTTTGAACTATGATAGCCTCATCTGTCATAGAGGAAGATGGTCTATTCTACTCAGAAGACCCGAACCAACAAATTAAACAACTTAAACTCACAGGTGACGCAACAGCTAGTAGTAATACTTTATACTGATAGGAATCAGTAATACTTATCACAATTATTCTACTCTTTAAGTCCGTTACTCTTGCACGGCCTGATTGTCATTTAACGGAGGGTTTACTTAATAAGAAATAAAATACATTAGAATCTCATTTCACATCGAAAATTTATTCAAATATGAAATAAATTTCAAGTTTTCATTGTATTTTAAAATCCCTAACCGCTAATTAATTAACATTGCATAATTTAAGCGCATTAAAATAAGACTTCGATTTGAAGAAGTTAGATTACTTATTCATATTTTTAAAGAAAGAAACACTTGTACTGTTTTACTTATCACTTATAATTTATTACTTTGTAATTAGTAGCCTACCGGTTTCGCTTATACAGCATCATGAGGGCTAAAACTTCAAAAAAAAAGTTTAAAGTTTTAGCCCTGATGATTCTGTATAAGCGAAACCGGTAGGCTACTAATTACAAAGTAATAAATTATAAGTGATAAGTAAAACAGTACAAGTGTTTCTTTCTTTAAAAATATGAATATTTGGATGTTTCACCAAGCGCCGACGATGGAAAATATCAAATATATTAGATTACTTAGTCTTATATCAAATAAAAATTATATGACGAAGGTTATCATTTATTATTTAACCGAGCTGGTCCTCATTTGCAAAATAGACCATCTGCCTTCCTGCCAGGCAGCTCGGAAAGGGCAAGCTTAGGCTTACCGTCATTAGCACCGTGACATCTGACTAGGTGGTAGAGTTCAAGCACTGACGTTGTGATGGCAGGAATAGGTAAGGCGGTGGTAATAATCCGGTCGAGTAGTTGCGAAAGCCACTTAGTTAGATGTCACGATGTTAGTGACGGTAAGTCTATGCTCGCCTTTTACGAGCTGCCTGGTAGGAAGGTAGATGGTCTGTTCTATAAAAGAACCTAACCAACACAATATATAGATAGATTATCAGAAGTAATTATTTTCTTTTTGTAAAATTTATTTATTATTTATTTAAAAGTCGCCTCTGTGGTCTAGCGGTCCGGGTGTTGGACTTGATTGCATGAGATCCCGGGCTCGAATCCCGCGTCGGCCAACAAAAAGAAAATTGGATTTTTCCAAATTTTCTAATAAAAAAAAATGTTGGTCGGGATTGGAAATGTGCCCGGTTGGCGATAGGCTTGCCACCTATCACATTGTGGGACTTAGTGTCTTCGGCTAGTCTTGGGTGCCTTGGTTGTACCTCTGCCTACCTCTTCGGGGATATGGGCGTGAAGATACTTTTAAATTTTTTTATTTAAAATTCAGCCACTATAGTGTACAAAGGTGGACTTAATGCTACATGCCATTCTCTACCAGTCAACTTAACTTTATTTGAAAGAATAATTAAATTGATTGACCATAATCTACATCAAAGTTAAAAATAAGGCCATTACAGATTGGATTGTCATAAATCATTTCCCAGCCAAATATGTCGATTTTGTAGTGGTCACTAAACACTCAATTTCTATAACTGATCGCCGATGTGACCTCTAGCCTCAACTTTCGCCATCCACAATACGTATTGCTTCGTCATTTTGAACTTGATCATCACTTTTATCCGGACAATCAGAAATAATATCCAGTACCTACGTGATGATAACAAAGAGAAATTTTATTCATGCATTTGTGCGAATAATTGTTCCGCTTCGTTACTGTCGTTTACGATAAAGTTAGGAAGTAAAGTAAAGTATCTTCACGCCCATATCCCCGAAGAGGTAGGCAGAGGTACAACCAAGGCACCCACGACTAGCCGAAGACACTAAGTCCCACAATGTGATAGGTGGCAAGCCTATCGCCAACCGGGCACATTTCCAATCCCGACCAACATTTTTTTAAATTAGAAAATTGGAAAAATCCAATTTTCTTTATGTTGGCCGACCCGGGATTCGAACCCAGGTCCTCATGCAGTCAAGTAAAACACCCGGACCGCTAGACCACAG
>NJDC01005557.1:25683-36963 GCA_002245475.1 Calephelis virginiensis
AAATCATTTACTTTTGAAAAAAAATCTAGATCTGTTTGTCATTCATTGAGAAAAAAAAAACAAAAAAATTGAATAAAATTTTAATATTTTTATATCCAATCTTGGGCAACGTTATTTTTAATAGAAAATTGAAAATATTCATTTTAAATAAATTTTTTTGTCCGACCCAGGGATTGAACCCGGGTTCAAATCTGACTAGTGATTTTTGAGTTATACTTAATAATGCGTAAGTGTGTAACTTAAAAACTGCTCGTAAGATATTGATAAAATTTATGTGGGACCATTTCGGAACCATGGTTTTCGAAAAAAGAATTAACAAACCGCGACGCGGTACCCAATGAAATAGTTGGAATCGGATTTTGCAGTTTTCCTGCGCTTAATTATTGTTTTAAGGTTATAAAGGCTTCAAACTAGCCAGGTAGTCTTCGAATTATTTATTTTCAATTACGAATATTCTTGAGGCGCACTTAAGTACGGTTTCTCCTTTATGCACGTTTTTATGATGGCAGCCCGATGGCGGATAGACATTGCAAGTCATTCTGAAAGTATGTTGGATTTGGTGAATGTAAACGTTCTTTAGTGATATAATGAGCTGCATATTTTCTAGTTGTAAATTACTATGTGCTCTCGCTTTTGCCTAGCCCTAAGTTAAAAATTTCATTCTTAAAAACTTCTTAATTTATGCGCGATTACATGTTTTCGTTATCGAAAGTCGATTGGGAATTTTCTATAATTCGACGTCAGCTTAGATATAGATTTTTTTAGTACACATAGATAGGAAAATGACAGAAAATTGAGGTTATAGTTTCGTAGTTGTTTAAAAATATTACGTCATGTATGATGTATATAGTATATATACACACATTAATAAAATTATAATTAAATTAAATTATATATAGGGCGGTATTCCCAAATGATTATGACTTAGGAACCTTCAAGAAAAGAGCGTACTCAGTCCTTAAAGGTCGGCAACACATCTGTGATACTCCTGGTGTTGCGGATCTCCGTGGGCAGAGGTGATCACTTTCCATCAGGTGACCCACTTGCTCGTTTGCCTCCTCTTGCATATAAGAAAATTAGGAATATAGAGATACAGTTATTTATAATAAAGTTTCCAATTTGTTATTAATGCGAAAGTTTGTTTATGACGATTTATGTCAATTTACTAATTTAAATCTGGTTAGCGTATAATGCAGACAGTCGCGAACGATGTTGGGGAAGCAGTTAGTCTATAATACATCTAATCTCCTTTAAGTATCTGTGGTCGCCTCTGTTGTCTACCGGTTCAGTTGTTGGACTTGACTTCATGAGGTCCCTGGTTCGATTCCCGGTCGGGAACAAAAATAAAATGTGGTATTTCCAATTTTCTAATAAAAAAAAGTTGCTCGGGATTGGATATGTGCCCGGTTGGCGATAGGCTTGCTACCTACCACATTCTGGAACTTAGTGTCTTCGGCTAGTCGTGGGTTGTGCCTCTGCCTACCTCTTCGGGGATATGGGCTTGAAAATACTTTTTTTAATAATTTAAATCAGGTTAGCGTATAATGCAGACGCGTACGATGTTGCGGATACAGTTAGAATATAATACATATAATCACCTTTAAGTATGTTTAATTTTACTATCGACATTAATTATTGGGTCGATCAGTTAAATCAACCGTTATGAAAACAAATTATTGCAAAGATATTATTAGATGTCGCTAATCTGTATGTTACCCTTGAATCTCGATTCATGAAAATCGGAATCGGATATATATATTAGGTAGTCTTGAACTCAATACTAATAGCGAATTACTTACATTTACCTAATATAGGAATATAGAGACTTAGTAATTTATAACAAAGTGTATATACTTTGTTATAAATTCCAATATGTTATTAATGCGATAATTTGTCTGTTTATTACGGTTCGGTTTCGAATTGGTCCCATAAAAATTTAATTCAGGTAGGCTCATTAGTTTTTATTTAATGAGCATTTTTCAACTACTTTCGCTTATCCCGATGTTTATTTTTATTAAATTAAGGCTATGTTTCACAATGTATCAGTAAAGCAATCAGTAGTTACTTATTGAGTAAATTACTGAACGGTTAAATCCTTTCAGTAACTTACAACGCGTTTCAGAACCGTCCTCACAGTATCTTTATATGTCGAGTAGTTACTTAACACTTAAGAGGCTGACAAGTGGCAATAACAATTAATATTTGGGTTCCGAAGCACAGTTTTGTAAAATTAGCCATTGTTTTTGTCTAATATTTTTATTGCATTATATATATTTTTTGTCATGTTTTTAGTAAAAAAGATATACATTTTATAAAACATAAAGAAACATTACAAATAAAACAGAGATTGTTAAGCAACTTTAGTTTATGACAACAAAACCAAATAAAATTGATTGCATAATATGAGAATGCACTTTTGACGAAACGTAAATGTCATCTGTCTTTTGGCAAGTGTCAATACTCAATAGTCAATATGTTGAATATCTTCACGTCCATATCCCCGAATAGGTAGGCAGAGGTCACCACCACCACCAGCACCACCACCACCAGGGCACTCACGACTAGCAGGAAAGTCACACAATGTGATAGGTGGCAAAACTATCGCCAACCAGGCACATATCTAATCCCGAGCAACGTAGATAAAGTGCTTAGAAAATTGAAAATACATAATATTCTCTATTTTTTTAGTTATCCGACCCCGGGGACTGCACCCAGGACCTCAAAAAGTCAAGTCCGACACCAGACTGCTAGACCACAGAGGCGATTCATCAATATTTGTGGATTTTTTTTTTTCTTTCAAACCAAAATAATATTCAATAGATTTTGCAATTTAATTGTTCACCTTTAATTGGAGCTCACCTTTAATATTATTTGTTCGATTTCAAACTATTTGCAGCCTTCAAGGTTCGGTAACTAAATGAAAAAAAATCTAAATCCTCTTCAATGTTATCAGAAATATCCATAATTTTCAAAAGAACATTTTACCCTAATAAACATCTAAAATGAACAATAGCAACTTGAGTCATATCTAGCCGAATTGAACGTGTTGAACACATCTGTTGACCATATTGTGTTGAAAGTTAAAGTTACTCGATAAGTAAATAGGTTAATCGCTACTCTGTCCGACCTATAAGTTACTGGGCAGTTTAAGTGATGATTAGTGTTACTTGATGAGTGTGAAACGCAAAAACGTGTTTTACTTTGTACTTCACTTTTAAGTAGCCTACTTAGAACTTTACTTAGACATTGTGAAACATAGCCTTAATCATGTCAGCAATAAATTAAAAAGTATTAAATGAAAATAACTACGTTAATAAAAACCGACTACAAAACTAAAAAGAAATAAAATAACTAAAATATAATAAGGACTACCTATTATTTATATGTGCCATTTACTAATAGGTTTAAAGTCGGTGCCAAGCCAATTTAATACTTACTTAAATACATACATATCTTCACGCCAAGTCCCTTACGGGGTAGATAGAGTGTATCGAGTGCCAGACCTCACGATCCTGACAAACCTGTCTTGCTTCCTTCACATGTATTACCCCTTTCATACAAACACGCCGGTTTCGGAGACTCTTGACACCACCCTCGGATAATATCCGATTGATCAAATCGTGAAATGTCATTAGTTTAAGGCTTAATATTAAATATCTATTATTATTTAGTTATTTTATTACTTTTTATTGTTGAAGTCGGTTTTTTATTAACGTAATTATTTTTATGTTGTTAATAATTCGCTAGTGGACAAAAGTACCAAAAATGACATATCCGATTATAATTTGCAATTTGAATGTAATCAAGGTTCAATAGTAATACTACTGGAATTAGAAACGGTAGTTAAGTCTGTAAAATACTTGTGGGTCGATACTCGATAGTAGGCTACCGTTACAACGACTTTTGTTTGGCTGAAGTATTGGAACCTAAAATTATTTTATTACTATCTGTTCTGGCGACTTCTTACCGCTCACTCCATGTCAATTTGGTTTATTTGAAATTTGCAAATATCTTATTAGTTATTCTGCTAGTCGCGGTTTATACGAAAGAAAAAATGAAACATCTTTTAAAAAGGCCCTGCAGTTCTGGAGTTACAGCTGTTGTAACAAGCCCACACCACAAAAAACGTTCCACCTATTCAGTTTTTGTGTTGTATTTTCTAGTGTCTTCGTAGTCAAACAGGATATGAAGTATCATATGTCCGTCACTTGATTCTAAGCAACCTTATAAATTTTCAGACAAATCGGTTCAGCCGTTTTTGAGTTGTGAATAGTATAACTAACATTACTTTCTTTTATATATATGATTGAGAAGTATACGTAGGCAGCTCTGGCACGTACATCTATCGAGTATTAAGAATCTGTGAATGACATATACGCAGGCTGGTAACGTCATGAATCGTACTAGCTACGATATAGAGTGATAAGTGAATAATTTAAATTAATGTTTATAAAAGTAAACATTACAATTTAGCAATAATACTCAAATTTTATTGCCAGTTAAGCCTTTACTCCCATATATAAAAATTTAGACGGTGCTATCAAAGTTACCCTGTATAATTTCTTATGACTTTCAGCAGGGTAGTCCTATTTTATTGAATATTTTTTAGATAGAATACATCTTGAAGGTGGTATCATATTATATATCTTTTTATGCTTTCAAGTTATTTAGTTTTTTAGTTAGAAAACACTTGTACTTTCCACAATATATTTTATTATTTTTTATTTTTATGGTTTAGCCAACCGGTTTCGCTATACAAGCATCATCAGGGCTATATAACATATAGTTATATAAAAATAAAAAATAATAAAATATATTGTGGAAAGTACACATGTTTTCTAAGCAAATTGCATCAAGAATGGAATTCCACCAAGCACCGACGATAAGAAGTATAGAATTTATTTATTTTAATAATAATTCTTCATTTGTCGCCTCTTTAGTCTACGGAATCAATATTGCTGTTGATTGTGAGGTCCAGAGTTTAATAGCTGAGTTGGGAACTCTAAAATTTCAAATAAATATTGTGAAGGCCTGATTAAATGGCAAAAACACAAACATACAAAAATCTTTACTTACTTCCATCCATATTTAAAAGAAATAACGTCGGGTACGTTACCCCACTTATAACTCAAGAACGTCAGCACTGATTTTAATGATCTTTAATTGAAATGGCCTTATATAATAAAATTACTACTAAAACATTTGAAAAATTATAGTTAAAAATTCTCATGTTACGTACGGACTATGTTATTCGAAGGTTACCAGGACAGCTTGTCTATTTAAAAAAGGAGTGTTAGTTACGTGATTTATATCTTAAAATCAGCTGGATTGATTTTTATCACTTTATTATTAATACATTAACTATTGTAATATAATAACTAATATAACAGTTGAAGTAATTGAAACCTTAATGATGTACCTCTGTGGTCTAGCGGTCCGGGTGTTGGACTTGACTGCATGAGGTCCCGGGTTCGAATCCCGGGTCGGCCAATAAAAAGTAAATTGGATTTTTCCAATTTTCTAATTAAAAAAAATGTTGGTCGGGATTGGAAATGTGCCTGGTTGGCGATAGGCTTGCCACCTATCACATTGTGGGACTTAGTGTCTTCGGCTAGTCGTGGGTGCCTTGGTTGTACCTCTGCCTACCTCTTCGGGGATATGGGCGTGAAGATACTTTTTTTTGATGATGCGAGCAATGGAGCAACCAGTTACTTTCTTACTTATCTTAATACTTACTTAGTAATTTACGTAGTTACTTTCTTACTAACCTTCACACCAAGTTCTTTTTCGGTTAGGCAGAGAAAACCTTCTTTCACATTAATTACACTTTAATACAAACACTCTGGTTTCGGAGACTGTTAACATCACCCTTAGATCAATTTGACCTTTGAATGTCAGTCTAGGTCTCCCTGAGTACCTACATTCATCCACATTCGAAATGTATATCTCTTGTGCCTTTCATATTTTTTTTATTTTTTTTTTTATGATATTGGAAGGCAAACAAGCAGACGGATTTCCTGATGGTAAGAAATTCACGCCGCCTAGAAACACCAAAGGTGGTAATGGTGCGTTGCCAACCTGAGGCCGGGATGTTAGGCCTCGAGCAAAGTAAGTTTGCTGGCTACTTTACCATCCAAACCGGAACACGTCATGATGTTATGGCTGCAGAAATAGGTAAGGCGGTGGTACCAATCCGGGTGAATCGCTGCGAAACTCTACCACCTAGTCAGATGTCACGGTATTGGTAATTGTATGCCTATGCTCGCCTTTTTCGAGCTGCTTGGCAGGAAGGAATATAGTCTATTCTACAAAGGAGCCCGCATCAACACGGGGGAAATCATCTGCCATTCTTTCAACATAACTGAACCAACGGAGCATGACTTTTTATAATATTAATGACAATTTAACTATTAAAGGGCGTTAGTCGAAAAAATAATTAAACCCTACTAACACTTACACACATACACCTAAACTCTAAACACTAAAACTCACAGAGGTAGTAGAATTTTAGTACAGTTGTAAATTTACACTAGTTTTAATGTGTTGTCAAAAGAAATAACGAAAGTTGACTTATGACGACTAAGTGGGGCACTAATTACACCTATGTGTTAAATTTCTTACAATCAGGCTGAAATCTTGATGAAAGTGGCTGCGGCAACACCAGTGACAGATGCGCGTGCACATTCATTCGTACATAGTTTGATATCTTTTTACGAAATTAAATATGATACAAACAACGCGTGGTTGATCTTTTAGTATGTATAAGAAATAGTCATTAACGCATCGCCTCTGTATGTAAAGGTCCTACACCGAATCTAATTTTTAGATCGTAAAATACTTTTATAAATCCCATAAAGCCATAACCTATAGCACTATTTCGAATGAGATTCGTAAATTCAGAACCACTATTTTGTAAAAATTAAAACATACCTAACCCAAGTCATAAAGCAACTAGCTTTTATCCGAGGCTACGATCGCATTTAACCGCCAATAATAACGTATTTACAGACAAAAAAAACCTTCCAGAGTTTTGCTACTAAGATATTTTTAATGGTTATTGAAAAATAACAGCGGTTATCTAGCAACTGATCCAAATTAGCACAATCTCTTATCTTAGATAAGTCATTAAAAATATCTTATGCTACTTATAATACCTCCAAGAACATGTGTACAAAGTTTCATGGTGACCAGTTCAGTAGTTTTTGTGTGTAACAAACAAATTTACATTTGCATTTATGATATCATTAGAGATATTCAAATCATACGCCTTTAAATCAAAACAGGAGCTAGTTCTTTTTTTTATGTGTTACCTCACAATTCTTTCTTTCTTTTTTTTAAGTATATTTTAATTTATTCGTTCTAAGTATAGCTATAGTTAATTGTTTTGTACACGATGCCTTCCATTTTATTTTCACAGCTTAATTTTTTTTTTGGGTTGGCTGGAAGAAATTTCTTTAGTTAGAGATAAGCTCGCCTTTTGTGCATTTTTAACTTCTCGTGTATTTTGTGTATTTTAATTTTTGTGTGCAATAAAGTGTTAAATAAATAAATAAAAAATTCTGGTTAAAAGATACAGCCTTTTGCTTCTTCTTTTTTTGCTTCTTTTGAAAGTAATCAAGAACTAACTAAAGTTTTTTAATCAACCTTAACCATGCCTGCCTTACTACAAATAATATTTAGACGCGAGTTTAGCTAAACACTATTTAAAATAAAAATAAAATCAGTTATTATCAGGTTACATAGACCCATAAAAATAATAATTAAAATTTCATATAAGGTAATAAAGAAACACATAATATTATTATAATGACATGCTTTAAATAAATAATTAATTAGTAATTGATTCAAATTGATTTAATAATACAATAGCTGATTTTTAAAATGTCAAGCAATTAATACAATGTCAAAATAATTTCAAATAGAATTCAAGTACAAAAATTAAAAAAAAAGGAATAATAAAAATAAAAGCAATGCAATACTACAAACTGATAAAATTACATAATAATTGAGATTGAGATATTAAAACTGAGATTTTAAAATTGACATCCAACCAATAATGAAATGAAATACTACATGTGGATGACGTGTCAGCATATTATTGGTTAAGAATCAAATTTTAGACACTATTTATTAAAACGTGACCTTTTACTAGGTGGTAGAGTTTCGCAGCGACTAACCCGGATTGGTACCACCGCCTTACATTTGCCTGCCTGCCGCCATAACTTTAGCACTTGCCGTTGACGTGTAGGTGCCCGTTACATTTCTTTTGCTCGAGCCCTAACATCCCGACCTATAGTTGGCAACGCACCATTACCACTAATTTCTTACCATCACGAAATCCGTCTGCTTGTTTGCCTTCCAATATAAAAAAATGCATATTCAACGAGCGATTATTTTTTTTTTTTATAGTAGGACGATACTAACTGTTGGTTTATAAGGTTGACTTGGAGATTAACGTAAGTGAGGCGGTACCACTATAATTATGGTGGTAGCAAATAGAAGCCATGGCTCTCTCTTATCATTAAGTGAGCCATGTTGTTGGTTGTTGTCGAATCCCAAAAAAAATTAACAGTAACGACATTATATTCTGGTTTTTTAATGATAATGGAAGGCAAACAAGCAGGCGGATTTCCTGGTAAGAAATCCACAACGCCTAGAGACACCAAAGGTGGTAATGGTGCGTTTCCAACCTGTAGTGAGGATGTTAGGCTTCGAACAAAAGTAAATTTACCGGCTACCTTACCCTCCGAACCGGAAGACGTCAACGGCAAGCATTGGACGTTATGGCGGCAGGAAACTCGACTACCTAGAACTGCGAGATGCGGATGCGAGAGTACTAGTAAATTTTCACAGTTTAATTTAAGTCAACACATGTTTGTCTCTGTGGTCTAGTGGTCCGGGTGTTGGACTTGACTGCATGAGGTCCTGGATTCGAATCCCGGTTCGGCCAACATAAAGAAAATAGGATTTTTCCAATTTTCTAATTTAAAAAAAATGTTGGTCGGGATTGGAAATGTGCCCGGTTGGCGATAGGTTTGCCACCTATCACATTGTGGGACTTAGTGTCTTCGGCTAGTCGTGGGTGCCTTGGTTGTACCTCTGCCCACCTCTTCGGGGATATGGGCGTGAAGATACTTTTTTTATGTTTGTTGATATACATTTGGTTACGCGACTAATGAGACCAGATTATAATTTTTGCACTTTTCGTGGGCTTACGATATTTTTTACAGAAAAATCACCCCAGAAAAGAATTAAAAGCGCAATCTTCGTGTCTAACGATGTTTTGCAATTAAAACTATTGAAGATTCATCGCCTGATGGTCGCCTCTGTGGTCTAGCGGTCCGGCGTCAGACTTGACTGCTTGAGGTGTCGGGTTCGATACCCGGGTCGGGCAACGAAAAAACTAGAAATTGTGCATATAAAATTTTCTAATAAAAATAACGTTGTCCGGATTGGATACTTGCCCGGTTGGCGATAGGCTTACCACCTATCACATTGTGGGACTTATTGTCTTCGGATTAGTGCCCTAGCTGTGCCTTTGCCTACGCCTTCGGAGATATGGGCATGAAAATACTTTAAAAACACGGAGATATTTTATACCACTTATTACCAGTTTGAATGTTATTTAGGGTACTGATAATGGTATTTAATGAGCGCTTTTGAGTAATCGAGAACAAAATTGTCAGGGCCGTAAAGTATGACAAATTCTGTTAACAGTTAACTAAACCAAGAAACTTAAAGGTAAGCCTCTTAACGAAAACTTATAATTTTTAAAGTAAAGTAAAGTATCTTCACACCCATATCCCCGAAGAGGTAGGCAGAGGTACAACCAAGGCACCCACAACTAGCCGAAGACACTAAGTCCCACAATGTGATAGGTGGCAAGCCTATCGCCAACCGGGCACATTTCCAATCCCGACCAACATTTTTTTTTTGAATTAGAAAATTGGAAAAATTCAATTTTCTTTATGTTGGCCGACCCGGGATTCGAACCCAGGACCTCATGCAGTCAAGTCCAACACCCGGACCGCTAGACCACAGACTCTTTAAATCACTTAATTAAAAAAAGTATCTTCACGCCCATATCTCCAAAGTTATAAACAGAAGCACAACCAGGTTAGAATGTAATAGGTAGCAAGTTTATCGCCAACCGGACGCATATCCGATCCCGAGCAACATTATTTTTATTAGAATTATAAAAACCACATTTTCTTTAAGTTACCCGACCCGGGATTCAAACTCGGGACCCCACGAAGTCAGGACCAACACCTGGACCGCTACACCATAGATGCAATTTAAATAAAACAGTTTTTTTATTCAAGAATGTATTTCCAGTATATTTTATAACAGCTAAGAAAAAACAACAAGTATACGCGTTACTTTCGAGGAAGTGTTACGTTGGATGCTTCTTATTTTATGCACAAGCTTCCTACTAGTATAAATTCATCTTTAGTAACTGAAGTGTAACAGTTTATCATTAACTGAAGTGTAACATACGTAACGTTTTCTTAGTTTTTTGTTACAAAGTAGAAGTTCAACCTTATAATGTTTCATACACATAATAGGATAGGAACAAGCGCGTGGTTCCTCTAACGCTAAAATATATAGTAGTTGCACAATTTGTAAAAAAAAATTGTGAGGAATCGACCATAATATGTCGATCACAACCTAAATATTAACATTAATAATCGTATTCACTTTTAAAACTGTTACGTGCAAACTCTGCAAATTAACAAAAAACTTTTTATGGTTCTTTTTTTGGAAGAAAGATCATGACTCAGACCAGTCTTTCGAAAAAATAATGGACACCGATTTTTGAGATAAATAATTTGAGATGGACCACTTTTCTTAATTTTTTTGTTGTTTTGATTATTATCAGGATAAGGGTCTGGGTCTAAGGTGGGACTTACTATCTTCGGCTAGTCGTGGGTACCCTGGTTGTGCCTCTGCCTACCTCTTCGGGGATATGGGCGTGAAGATACTACTATAAGGGTCTTATGAAAAGAGAAATTAAGAAAATTGTAGAGGAAATGGGGAAGCTTTAATTTCAATAAAAACTGTTAGTATCAGTTACAGTCAAGCCATACGAAGCTTTCGACTACTAGTTTTTTTCCCCGTGTTGGTCCGGGCTCCTTTGTAGAATAGACCATCTGCCTTCCTTGCCAGGCAACTCGTAAAAGGCGAGCATAGGCTTACCATTACTAACACCGTGGCATCTTATTATTCTAATTTATAATAATTTATTCTAATTTCTTACCATCAGGAAATCCGTCTGCTTGT
>NJDC01005557.1:37283-79337 GCA_002245475.1 Calephelis virginiensis
CTACATCAGGCACGTCATGTTATATAAAGCATAGATTTAAATAATAAATTTGCAAAAATTATCCGTATTCATAAATCAATATAAATTATCATCATAATAAAAAAATATTAACATTTTTTAATATAACCAATTAATAAATTATCTTAAAATCCTCATCAGGTACGTAATTTATTTGATGAAAACACACAATAAAAATTATATCAAACTCAGTGAATATGGTTGTGAAAATTTGCAAAGTTTTTTGACCTTTTGTACAGTGTCTACAACGTACACTATTATTATATTTACTTACATGTAAGTACATTCATGTAAGGGAGCGAAGATAGTAGAAACCAACACCGTGACGACTATAAAGACATTAGACTAGAAAATTCGAATCGTTTAATAATAAAATTAAAAACGTATTAACCATTGCAGCTTATATGGTAAGAATGTAAAAAAAATACCAAATAGACCGATATAGAACCTAACGCTACTGATCATCCACTAGGTTTGTTTCCTAATAGAGTTAGGTATTTAGGAGACAGACATGTTTGTCTATATCTCTGGGTACGTATGTTTATAAAATATTATGTTACTAGCATAGTATAGTACTGCTATTTAAATTATGCGCTTCGCCTTTACACTTTATACTTTTATTTTTAAATTGGTTGAACTAATCTAAGTTTAACTGAAATGATTAATGTGTAATAATTATGTAATAAAAATTAATGTATAATAACAACTCTATATAGATATCTTTCAAATACATTCAGATTTCCGAAGCTTGACGAATGAAGCCGAAGCGCAAAATTTAAATAATACGACTGTATGTCCTAGCTTAGCATAGGTGGACAGATTTATATGAGTTTATACATAGCCTACCTTCCTCTCAAATCTCTCTATTTTTAAAAAAAATCGCTTAAAAACCCGTTGCGTAGTTTTAGAGATATATAGATACAGGCAGCGGAAAGCGACGATGTTTTATACTTTGTAGGGATGATGATGTTTGTACATGTCTTATTTATATATGTATTTAATAATAAGTACTTTACTGTACATTCAATAAGTACTTCAATTCGTATAATTTGTCCAGATATGTCTATTTTATAGGCTATTAGGAATAATATATGAACAATATACGTATAAGAACAATGAACCCAGGATCTCGTAAAGGATTGTTACAAAAATGTATGAAACAAATGACATAGGTACGTTCTGTGTTATTAACACAGAAGTTTGACCACTCATGCAAAGCTGAGACGGGCTGCTAGTAATTTACATAAATTAGCATCTTTACGCCCATATCACCGAAGGAATAGGCAGAAGTACGACCAGGGTACCCACGACCAGCCTAAAAAACTAAGTCCCACAACGTGATAGGGTGCAAACCTATCGCCAACCGGGCACACATCCAATCCCGAGCAAAAATTTTTTTTAGAAAATTGGAAAAACCATGTTTTCTTTTTATTGCCCTACCCGGGAATCGAACCCGGGACCTCACGTAGTAAAGTCAAACCTGAACCACTAGACTTCAAAGCGATTCATTCGGAAAACGTTGATTAAAAACATTACAATTTAACAAGTCCGGACTAATCAGACGTGTCTAAAATATTCCATCCCTTTTGTTTTTGTGCCATTTGAAAAAGATAGCATGCATCTAAAATAAGTTTACTTTGTAAACAGTAAAACTATGTAGGTACCTACCCCCAGTGTTAAGTAATATGTTCAACGAAGTGTTTAAATTTTTATTGAGTACGAGGGATAAAGTGTTAACTGTGTAGCTTTAATCAGCTAATTCTTTGGGTGCTATTCTTATCTAAATAAACTTTAATATTTAAATATTATTTATATATTATTTCGCCTCTGTTGTCTAGCGGTCCGGGTGTTGGACTTGACTGCATGAGGTCCCGGGTTTGAATCCCGGGTCGGCCAACAAAAGGAAAAATTGGATTTTTTCCAATTTTCTAATAAAAAAATGTTGGTCGGGATCGGAAATGTGCCCGGTTCGCAATAGGCTTGCCACCTATCACATTGTGGGACTTCTTAGTGTCTTCGGCTAGTCGTGGGTGCCTTGGTTGTTGTACCTCTGCCTACCTCTTCGGGGATATGGGCGTGAAGATACTTTTTAATATTTAAAAACCCCAATTTTGTTAGTGACTCACCACAGAGATGATGCCCATTAAAACTCTCTTTATGAAAGCTGAAGTTCTTTATGAAAGCTGAAGTTTGGTAAGTATGTTAGCTAATAGGTATTAGTATACAAACAAAGAAAAAATCTGAAACTAAGTACTTTTATACCTGGCATAAATAGGTGATGGGTGTTTAAAGTCATAAACGATTAAAATTTTGTATATAAACAAATTTAAGTACAAAAACAACATAACAATTTTAAAATATGGAATTTTTGTCAACCCAAGCCACAAAATAGGTTGTTCGTACAAATATTAACAACTAACTCTATGTAAAATACTAGCACGCCCTTATCTTACAGCAGTTTTAGTCTTTACAACTTACAAATTTGTAAATCTACTGGTTACCGCTCTGGCACGGAACATGACTATGGCGAACATTAGCGCTATGGTTACAGGAATATGAAAAGTTGTGGCACCATGCAGGGTGGGATTCTACACAGCTCTCGATAACCTAGCAGATTAAAGTTTCGTAGTAATATCGTCATAAACAACATACAATAACATTTAATTTAAAAAAAACATTAACCCTTGACAAAACCTAGATGTACCTGATGTAGCTAAGAACTTTTTCGATAACGTCAGCTTTCAAACAAAAATTCGCATCAAATTCCGTCCATCCGTTAAATAGTTATGATGTCACAGACAGACACACACATTTTTAATTATTTATACGGGATACTCACGATCTCTTTTTATTTTATTTGTCGATATTTCGGCCTAATTAGTTTTAGATTCGTCCACCAACCATTGGATAGAACTACATAATCCACAAATAGTTTCTACAGAATCCCACTACATTCCTCGCCTAGTACGTGAAGCTATTGAAATTCGAAATACACCAAATAATTTCAATAGGGAAGACGGTTTTAAGTTGGCTCAGGCGTGGGATCCAATTGTTGGTCGGTGCCGGTCTATAAATACAAAAAGTGCCGTAAAGTGTAGGGACATAGTTAGTGTTGTGTGTCGCGATATAGTGCCCAGAAATGATAGTGACAAGGACGTTCAAAAAAGAAGAATTAGACGGAGGGTTGACAGGCTCATCTGTCAGTAGATCCTCCTGTCAAAAGTTACAGCTCGCCGCCGCAGTCCCGTCGTGACCACGGCCTATGCAACTAGGCCGAAATATCGACAAATAAAATAAAAAGAGATCGTGAGTATCCCGTATAAATAATTAAAAATGTTATTAATTCGCGACGATTTAAGTTTAAAATCCTAAGACACACACATGTCAAACTTATAACACCTTTTTTTTCCATCGAGGGTTAAGAATAACTAAAATCTCGTCAAAATCATTTTTATGTAAAATGTTGACGAGACCATATGACTCACAAAATAAAAAAGTTATCAAATGTCATGTAGAGCCAAGCTTCTCAATATAAACTCTCTAACTATACAAGCTCTAATTTCCTATCTTTCCAAAAAAAAAAGAGTTACAAGTTGAAAAATTCATCAATTATTACTTTTCTCTTAATCTGTTAGGTACCATAGTTCACGTAGTGTTGAAACGGTTAACCTATATATTTTTGTCTAATGTTCAAAGTTTGTGATACGTATAGATTTTTTTTTTTCAAATAATGACATTTTCCGATAAACCTAAACTTTTTCACAGAGGAAAGACTCATAAAATTGCTCAGTCGGGTTTTGAACCCAGTACCTCTTCTTAAACTACACAATAATTTAAATTAATAATTGAAAATAGCCATTACGAAGAATTAATTAAACAATTACACTAATACCACTATTAAAATTGTAGTCTGTAATTATATATATTCATAAACTTTCTATACAATTAAGTTAAACATAATGTAGTAAAAATTTACTTACCATAATAAAATGGACACCAGTTTAATCCGAGCTGCAATCCGAAATAACTACGAGAACAAACAAAAAGTCCAAACAATTAGATGAAAATCACCAGTCAAAAACACTACACATTCCAAATCTCGCGCGCGTTACGTCCATTAATATTTTCTAATTAGGCTTTCAAATGCCAAGTGGCCTATAGTACGTGCTGAATAAACGCCGGACGGTGGTCAACTGCATACTTCAGCTTTAGATGGCGCCGCCACATGCGCATGCGCAAGTCAAAACGACTCGTACCTTGACATGTAAATTATAACTGTCGAGTAAGTAATTGTTCAATGGCACTTATTTGCTGTAAACAATAGGTAATGATACATAATTCCAGTTATTAATATTAATACATTTCATCATCTCTGGAATTCTATTACTTACTATTAACAAAATACTGAACGTTAAAATTATGTAGATATATTTATATTTTATTAGTTGTAAAGCCCTGATGATGCTTTATGTAATACTAATACATTTTTTCTTTGATTGAATAACTGAAAATATTTTTACTGGCAATACATTTTCCAATTGATAATGGGATAGTTATATTTTCTTTTCAAAAGATAAAAGGTTTATTTGGCCAAACAACCTCATAAGAAACTCTAATAATTAAAATATAAATAAAGTAAGAATAATATTAAAATATTGATTAGAAATAAACATTTTACAATTCTAGAATTGTAACATTTTTAATTTTTTTGGATTATCCTATTAATATTATAAATGCGAAAGTTTGTAAGTATGGATGTATGGATGTTTGTTACTCTTTCACGCTCGAATGGCTAAACGGATTTGTCTGAAATTTGGAAGACAAAAAGATTGTGACCTGGATTAACATATAGGCTATTTTTAATCCCGATCGCACACCGGGTTTCTGTGAAAACGCGGGCGAAGCCGCAGGTAGCAGCTAGTATTATATAATTTGTAAATTAGCAAAAAAATAAAGTCGAATTTAAGCAGTTTAGATTATCGAATTCGACAAGAAAATATTAACTCATTATATATTTCGACACTGAAGGGAGAGTTTAAATTGTAGAGTATGTTTTAATAGCTCTTAGGCACTTGTACGTTTCGAGGTTAAATATGTAAATATGAGTTAGCTTCTAACATAGGGTTAAATCAATATATATTTCATAGATTAACTCGTTATAAGCAACGTGAAAGTGGTCCTTATAGATTGAAATCTTAAAGTAAGTATTTTCACGTCCGTATCTCCGAAGAGGGAATCATACCAGGGTACCGCAATGAGCTGAAGGTACCAGACCTAATGTAATTGGACTAAAATTTTATCTTTAGAACAATAAAAAAAAAAACACAATTTGAGTATCCCCACCCGAACGTCAGTTTCAGGACCTCAAGCACTTAACGTAAAGTTAAGTAAGTTTTTTAAGACTTAAAGACAAATAATAATTGAAACCTGCAATAATTGGAACCTCTAAGATAACTCAAGAACGGGCTCACTTAACCGAACTAAATGTTTAGGCTTTGTTCGGACTTGTTAGTACAGCCTTTCCCAAAGTGGGCGATAACGCCCCCTTGTGGGCGCTGGAAGCCTAGAGGAGGGCGGTATAAATCTTGAAAAAAATGTTTTTTTTTTAAACTAGGCGCAACAAATATGTTATTGAGGTTATTGACAAGAAAACAACGAGGGGGGGGGCGCTACAAAACAACTGATTTTCAAAGTGGGCGTTACATGAAATAAGTTTGGGAACCTCTGACTTAGTAGATGGTTTATGAGAAGTTTGCATAAAATTGGTTGAGCGGTTCTTCATTTACCACATTTTTGTAACAAATGAATTCAATAAATATCCACCATTTTGTTAATGGGTATTTTTCAGTCAAATTGAAACTTTTTTCAGTTGATTTTTTTCTTTTTTGTGTTGTTATGTTATGTCATTCTTGCGGTCATATAGTGGTCATATGCGTAGTGAATCAGTATTCGCCGCTATAATATAATTAGTAGGGCCGCTAGTATAATCATATAAATAAACATTTCAATAAATCCAGATCAAATCAATCCCTGAAGCAATTAAAAAACACCTCGATCTCGTCAGCTTTTAAAAACATTCATATCGAAATCAGTCAATTCATTAGGATTTTACCTTACATTAAATTTATTATTAAATAAGTTTTATCGTATGCTCGATATAGGTCGACTTAGGTTCGGACCTTAGACCAAGAGCCTCGGAGTTAGTCGTTGCCGAACGTGTAAGCGTATTCTTTGGCTAATGAGGTAGTCGTTATGATTATCTTATTATTTTTTACTAGTGGTCGCCCATTGATCGAAATTCGACCATTATAAATTTTAATATCTTGTTGATAAGAACGCCATCTTCATTTCTCAAGAACAACTACTTCGTTTCCAAACTTTTTAGTGCGCCATCTGTGATCCTTTATCGTTATCGTCAATATATTTTTTGTGTGTGTCAAATGCATGGTAGCGTGGGTAATGTTTTATTTATTGATTTAATGTACTTTATAAGCATGATTATTAATAAATGTTAGCGTTCTGTCCTTCTTCTACACATAAACTATAAGTGTGCCAAATTTTATGCTCCTGCGTCCGCGCAATTTTCGTAAAAAGGGGTCCAAAAGTTTTGATATCACGTATTAATATATAGATTATTTTATCTTGAAATTTTGGATGTAAATGAACTAACAATTTGAACTGAAAGCAACTGTAACATTGACCATGGATATTTTTAATATATTTCTTTTGATTGATTGCTTGTCAATTTGTTATATAATTTTGTTAATTTTTTTTTGTTCAACATGATATATCTTAATATAATTATTTTTATGTTTCTTCTTATTTTAGATTTTTTAGTTATTTTATTATTTTGTCATTTTTGGTATTCATGTCACAATAATTATGACTTTATTTTAATGAATTGCAATTGTATTTACAGTGGTTACTTTTAAAGCAATTATTTGGAAATTATATTTACAATTATTTGTAATATTTAATTAAATGATCAATTTGCGAGTTCCCTTCATTTTTGTAACCAAGGTAAGAAACTCAATTTCTTAGAGGCTTTAGAAATTAATAGAAGGAAAAGGGAACTCAAATTATTAAATGATCAGGTAGATCTTAATAGTTCTCCACTGCTTGATATGTTTTTTAATGAATAGATTTTTACATACAAAAATAATTTAAAATAAATAAATAGATATCTATAGCATTATTTAGGAGTAAGTAATTAATTCTGACAGCCAGTTTATGACATAGTTTTTTTTTTGCGTTATTATTTGACATTTCCTTTTATTTTATTATTGTTATTTTATATTTCTATTGAATTTTGTAATGTATAACGTTTTAATTTGACATTTATTATTATTTTTTGACATCAATTGTAATTTTCATTATTTCGAGATGTTTTTGTTGTACAATGTGGTATTTTGACATTTTTACCAAAGGAGTTCGATTTATTTTATTTTACCATTATTAGAATAATTAATTTTAATTTAATTTACATTTTTTCAAACATTTAATAATAGTAGTACTTAGTTTAATAGATAAGGGAAAATTTCCCCATTACTGGGGTAAAAATCGAACGTTGTCAACCCAGTCAATTCGAATTTGTTTACGAATGTCATCACTCAGTAATTTTTTATTTAAATACCGTAATTTTTTGAGGATGATAATTAGACAGTATTATTTTCAACAAAACTTCAGTTGTTATATAGCCCTGACGATGCTTGTATAGCGAAACCGGTTGGCTAAACCATAAAAATAAAAAATAATAAAATATACTGTGGAAAGTACAAGCGTTTCTAAATAAATTGCATCTCTATGTCTACTTAAGTGTAATGTCTCGTCTTAAGTGTTATTGACTATGTCTAATATTAAGCATATTGTATTCGTTTTCCTATCTAAGTCTATATAATGTACGGCGTTAAGAGTACGATATAGTGCCCACGAATCGAATAAAAAAAATGATTTTGATTTTTAGTTTTGCATTGACTTTTTTAATAACTAGATGGCTAAATAACGACTGCAGCCAGTATACGTCATATTTTATAATCACGTTCTATACGCATAATAAATCTCTAGAAGAGAGAATCCTGTACATTAAAGATATTTAAAAAGTTAAATTATTAATGAAAAATAAAAATTAGCAGTTTCGGCGCCATCGTGAAAGATGAAGATCGGAGTTTTTTCGTAGTTATTGAACTTCGTGTATATTATGAGTAAAACTAGTTCGTAATACGTAAACTAGTTAGTAATAATAAGTTCAATTTTGTTAAGAAGTGAAATATTTATAAAGAAATTAGTATTTCCTGTATTTCTTCGTAGCCACTAAATCCCTGACAGACTCTGTATATCGACTTATGACTGTATTAAAAAATATATTAAAACGGAAGACGTGGCAGCATGGCCTAAAGCCCTTAGCCGGCCCCAGAAAGGGGCAAATTAACTTTAAAAAAATAAAAACTAGTCCAAGAAGTACATTCATAAGAGTAATATTACTGCGTTTTTTAACTGCTTTGTGTATAATAAAATAAGACAATAGTGAGTCACTAAGAAGACATTTTATATTACATTAGAATACAAATTTTAATGACTCAACTCAATAGAAAGTGTAGACTAGGTCTAAGGTGGAAGAACATTATTCTAGAAAATGCTCACTCACCGTCATTTTAAATTTTACAACTACCACTTGAGGAACGAATAATTACAAATTATATGTACAAATAACTCCATTTTTTAGCTTTGTTTCTTAGCTTTGTAGCTTTGTACTGCACGACGAAAAGATATAAATTTAACAGTATATGTATGTTTGTATGTATGTTCCTATGTATAGAGACCAAAGATTTTAGTCGACTCGTCTTAACATAACCTAACCTAACCTAGCTAAACTCAAGACATGACAATAATAAAGATTAACCACCAATTCAAGAGTCTATGTATGTATGTGTATATGTATTTATGTGGCGTTGTGGAAAGCGAACACGTAGATACATTTTAATAAAAAAAAGAATCTTCACGCCCATATCCCCGAAGAGGTAGGCACAACTAGGGCACCCGCGACTATCCGAAGACACTAAGTCCCACAATGTGATAGGTGACAAGCCTATCACCAACCGGGCACATATCCAATCCCGGGCAACGTTTTTTTCATTAGAAAATTGAAAAAACCCAGTTTTCTTTTTTGTTCCCCGACGGATTCGAACCCGGGACCTGAGGCGTTCAAGCCAAATAACTGAACCGCTAGACCACAGATTTTGATGATTTTTATATCTATCGATTCGTCTTAACCTGGCCAGTGTCAAGATATGCCAAAAGATTCACCACCACTATCAGACGGCACCGAAAATGATAGAAAGTAACGAAGAATTACTTTAAGTGGATTATCGTTGAATACTCAACCTCAACCTCTACGTATACCATTCGCCTCTAGTGGCATCCTTAAAACCTGCAATAGCATATACATCATGATAGCTTTAAATTTCTTGCCACCGAAAAATTGTCGGCTTATATTCGTCGATATATAAGAGTAAGTAAGTTTTCGTACACCCGTAACCCCGAAGAGGTAGGCAGAGGTGCAACCAGTTCAGGTACAAAATCATATACCCATAACTAGCAGAAAACACTAAGTCCCACACTGTGATAGTTGCCAAACCTATCGTACAGCATGCACATATCTAATTCCAAGTAACATTGTTTTTTCTAGGAAATTAGAAAAAACATTTTCTTTTGTTTGCCCGATCCGAGGATCAAACCCGAGACCTGATGAAGTCACGTCCAACACTGACCTGCCATACCACTAATTATGGATTCATAAAATAAAGAGGGAGAGTAAGCGGAAATTTGAGGCTATAAAAATAGTCTTAAATTTGGCTATAAAAATAACCTTAAATTTGTGTTAAAGTAAAAACATTTTAGATAAGATAGAAAAATAGAAAGTGTCGACTACGTCTAACCTTTTTCTTTGTCTTTTATTCTTCTAAAAAATTAAATTCATAATGGTTTTTATTTTAAATACATTTTCTTGGTAGCAGGTAATGTAGCCTCTACTTATGCCTTCCAGCTCTCCATTGGTATAAGTAAGTATATCCTATTAATATTATAAATGCGAAAGTTTGTATGTTTGTTTATTTCTTACTCCTTCACGCAAAAAACTACTAAACCGATTTTCATGAAATTTGACACACGCATACATGATAACTTGGATGATTAACACATAGAATAGTTTTTAACCCGAAAAAAAATTCCTATGTGACCATAAACCATGAGGGCAACGCCGCTGGCAACAGCTAGTCTCCTATAAATATAAACACCTCCCAAGTAATGGTAAGTAAATCAGCTCTGAATCAGCTCAAATGAAAAATTTCTGCTCACTTTTTTATTGAAATACCTCGAGCTGATGACTTTTATCTGGCGGCATACACCTATGCTCCAAAATATCTCTTAACTATCACTCGAACACTCCGTGATTCAAGCAGGTAATGCAGCTCGTTTAATCTACAGTGCAGTCTTTAGATATTTTGAGCCAAACTGTGAGCCAGTTCCCAGCTCCGACTAAACATCGTGATTCATGAGCTGATCTGCCGTTGACTCTCTCTTTTTGTTGTTTTCGTTGTCTTTGTTGAGTTTGTTGAGCAACTCGAAATGACCGGGCAATTACCAATCGGCTTGATTCCTTGGCGTTGCGCAGAAATTTTGAGTATCTCAGTGTTTTCTACCGCATCTATTTATTTGGTTTGGTTTGGAGTTATTTGGTTTAATTCTAGCCTCTGATTTCCACCTTCGGACATCGTAACAGAGTTTAAAGTATCATGCCCATCATCTTGATGGGTGGCGACAGAGACGGTGTTTGTTTATGAGGGTGCCAAGATGTAAAGGGGCGTCAGATCCTGTACGCTAAATATGCCTTTTAGAATGGTTTTGAACAGCATTTAGGGCCGCCGTATAAATTACGCCCCAGGGCGCTGCAATTATTAAAACCGCTACTGAGTGGCGACTTCAACTGTGCGATTCCGTAGACATTTCTCACCTCGATATCTTCGTGGAATCAGTTACCGAGGGCGGTGTTCCCAAATAATTATGACTTAGGGACCTTCAAAAAAAGAGCGTACTCATTCCTGAAAGGTCGGCAATGCATATGTGATACTCCTGGTGTTGCGGCTGTCCGTGGGCGGCGGTGATTACTTTCCATCAGATGATCCACTTTCTTGTTTGCTCCTCTTGTATAAAAAAAAGTCAGCAATGTCTAACTCGACCACTAACTGTATATTACCCATTTCTATGCTAAAGTTCATTCAAATCGGTTCTGCCGCTTATGATGGGAAAATTAAATTCACATTGGCAGTAACTTAGTGATCATTTACAGCTTATTCAAGTGTAAATGTTGGTTTTGCCTTCAATCTATATACATAAATAAATAAGTCGTAGTAACAGTTTATGACGAGTTTCGCCACAAATCAAACTTCTCGCATACAAAAGCTAAGAGAGTGATTAATTCCTAATAATTTATATTATCTGCGGAAACTTGATTTAAAGTAGCTTTGATTATTTTTCCGTGTTAATGTAACATGTCGCATCGATATATGTCTATGAGTAGTTTTATAAGAAACTAGTTCTCCTGAAAAACTTGGCATAAGGCCTGGATAGGTATAAGGAAAGGATTTTAATTTTTTTTTAATAATTCCGCTATTATATACGGAAAATAATTGAAATTGAATTGAAGATAATAAAATTTAATGAAGCTCAATGATGAAGCCTCGTATACTGATTTTAAGACGTTGAATAACAAAACCAAATGTTTTTTTAATATAAAAGTCTGAACAAGTATTTTTATATTTTTCATCAAAATAGCATATGATTTATCATTGACAATCAGAAAAAAAATCCTTTTTTTACGTTCTGCTATGTAAACCAGAGAACAAGCAAAGGCTCTCCTCATGGTAAGAGACAACCGTGGTCTATAAACACCATTGATATTGCTGGTGGGTTGCTGTTTTAAGGCATCGATGAAAAAGTCAGAAGATATATTCAGGACTTCTGATTTTGGTTGGAAAATCTCTGTGGTCCAGAGGTCCGGCATCGGACATGATTTTGAGCTCCCGGGATCGTTCCCCGGATCCGCAAAAAAAAACTAGAAAATGTGTATTTTCAATCTATAATATAAAAATGAATTGCTAAATGTGTTGGTAAGCGCATAACTTCCGAACAACTGAACCGATTTGGCTAATTCTTTTTTTGTTTTGTTAGTTATTGTCAGAACAAGGTTCTTACGAAGAGAAAGACCGGGAATATTGCAGGGAAAAGCGGAAAAACATTACTTTATTTTTTTCCCATACAAACTGAACGGGTGGAACGAAGTTCACCGGAACAGCTAGTTTTCTAATAATAATGACGTTTTTCGAGATTAAATATCTGCCCGGTTGACGATAGGCTTGCCACGTATCGTACTGTGGGGTTTAGTGTCTTCGGCTGGTCGTGGGTGCCTAAGTTGTGCTTCTGCCTACTACTTCTGAGATATGGGGGTGGAAATACGTTTTTTTTTACTTAATTGTAGAAAATCACCACCTTGTCAAAATTTACGGTAGTTAAGGTTATGGTAGTAGTTTTTTTTATGATATTGAAAAGCAAACAAGCAGACAGATTTCCTGATGGTAAGAAATTAATGCCGCCTAGAGACACCAAAGGTGGTAATGGTGCGTTGCCAACCTGAGGCCGGAATGTAAGGCCTTGAGCAAAAGTAAGTTTACCGGCCACCTAATCCTCCAAACCGGAACACGTCAACGGCAAGCATTAGACGTTATGTCGGCAGGAATAGGCAAAGCGGTGGTACCAATCCGAGCGAGTCGCTGCAAAACTCTACCACCTAGTAAAGTAGTTTATGGATAAATTAATTACATTACATTTACAATGTAAAAATTGTTTGTATTAATTAATAATCATGCAATCAATACGAAAAACAGTGTGTAATAAATAAATAATTAAAATTACTAATTTGATTAAAATCTCGTAAAATATTTGCACACCACAAGTTGGTAGAATATGTTGGAACGCTTAAATAATTTTGTAACCTCTTTGCAACACTCAAATTCCGCAAATAAATGTTTTTTCTTTTTTTCCTTTATCCCGGACACGAAACAGGTGCTTAAATTAAGTTATCTGTAATTAGAGCTAATTATCGTCAGTACATGTAGTATTAATCAATGATATTGAAACAGGATACGAGGATATTATGTTAGATTGTATCATTCGAAAGGCAACTTAGAAAATAACTGGTAAGCAACTAGATAAGTTAGATTTATGTGCAGAGTTTCACTAGAAATCAAAATGTAGTCTAAACAAACCACTGTGATTTCGTCATTTAATTTTCAAACTCCGTATCTCCATTTGGTAAAACTTTATAGAATAAAAAAGAAAAAACTGTTTTATTAAATAACTAACAATAAAAACATAGACAAACAGCCTATTTTACATTCAAATATTATAAATGTTTGTGTTTGTTGTAAATATGATATATTTATACTACATAGGTAAATATATTTTTATACTAGATGACATTAAAATCAACATTTCGAAAATTTTGGAGTTACAAGGTTTGAAAATGAAGCCCGCGATATGTGTAACCAGTCACGACTCTATTAAAAAAATTTAAAAACAAAATTTTCCCGTTGCAGATGTAAATGTAACTTAGCAACTTTTAGGTTGTGTAATTTTTGAATGTTTTTCCTAAATTTCAAATTAAGCAATTTCTAAAAGATCATGACATTGTAGATAATCTGTCGTGTCCAGGCGTGTTTAACCCCCAACTGAAATAGAGGGTATTTTTATGATATTGGAAGTCAAACAAGAAAAAGGATTTCCGGATGGTAATAAATTCACGACGATTAGAGACAACAAATGTGGTAATGGTGCGTTGCCAACCTGATGTTACGACTCGAGCAAAAGTCAATTTACTGGCCATCTACTCAGGATTGGAACATGTTAACGGCAAGCACGGCAACACAGCAAGCACACGTTATGGCGACAGGAATAGATGAATCCGGGCGAGTCGCTGCGAAGCTCTACCACCTTGTAGGTTGTCACGGTGTTAGTGACGTTAAGCCTATGCTCGCCTTTTACGAGCTGCCTGGCAGGAAGGTAGGTGGTCTATTCTGCAAAGGAACCCGGACCAACACGGGGAAAAAGGGGTGTTAAAAGTTTGACGTGTCTAGGTTTGTGTGTGTATGTTTTTTGTATGAATATGGACTTGTGTGTATGAATCCAAGAATACTATACATACAACGAATGGGATGATTTCAATTCGTATTTCTTTGTTTGAAACCTGACGTGATCGAGATTGTTCTTAGTTACATGACGAAAAGTTTTTGTCTGGGCTTATTGAAAATTAAAAAAATGTATCTTCACGCCCATATCCCCGAAATGTAGTCAGAGGCACAACCAGGGCACTTACGACTAGCCGAAGACACTAAGTCCCATAGTGTGATAGGTGGCAAGCCTATCGCCAACCGGGCACATATCCAATCCCTAACAACATTTTTTTATTAGAAAATTGAAAACCCAAATTTTATTTTTGTTGCTTGACCCGGGATTGGAACCCTGGACCTCATGCAGTCAAATTGTAAAGGCGAAAGCCTGTCTATTTGTCTGTCCGTTACGCTTTAATGGCTAAACCGCTGGACAGATCTTGTTGAAATTTAATGTGAATAGAGTTAAAAAACAGAATACACACATAAGACATTTTTATAGTCCAAAAATCAGTCCTGAAAAGATTTATTTAGAAGATGAGATATTCTACGCTGACGAAGTCGCCGTTAAACGAGTAGTAATTTATATGTTATAATATGTTATATTTGTAGAATTGTTATGAAAGCTAAACAAGCAAACAGATTTTCTAATGGTAAGAAATACCTGTTCATAGTTGCTTAAACATCGCGTATAAATTTAGGGAACTGTCCAATCCATCTAAATAATGATGTCTCGGGCTTGAGCACTCTGCTCGGCCCACAAAGCCTGGTGAAACTATAAAAACTGCGAAGTTGGCAACACAGAGGTTAACAAAACGGGGCTATGATCAAGACTCATAAAACAAACGTTCTAATGTCATGTGTTGAATTTAGACCTGAATGACAAATGACAATTTAAAAGGCGGGTCCTTTCACCATCTCGTCATCGTCTTGTTCCAAAATGGAGGATAGGATAAACAGTAAACTGATTTCACAATAATTTTGAACCCCGAAGCTTAGTTTTTTACGCATTATTACCATTTTTTAAATGACTCCAAAAAAGGAGGAGGTTCTGTGTGTTTTTTAATTTATTTATTTTTGTTGATTGTTACACGATTACTCGACCAATAGCCAATCGATTTTTATGATTGTTTTTAGAAAGGAAGACCATGATTTCAAGGTGATCCCATATTAGTTTCATCATGATCTAGTGGTTTTTAAGTTATTTTTAACTAGCTGTTCCGGCGAACTTCGTTCCGCCCGTTCCGTTTGTGTGGGAAAAATTTAAATATCGTTTTTCCTAGTTTCCTCGCTGTTGTAAGGGATAAAATGTACCTCATGTTGTTCTCCCGTTTCTAAGCTACCTCTCCATCAATTTTTAGCGTAATCGGTTTAACTATCACGACTAATACATCTTTCATATTTTTCATGTTTTTATTGTTTTTAAGGTGTATTCTGCTTTTCGGGGCGAAGACAAATCCAACGAATCAAAAACCATGAAAATTGGTCCAGCAGATCTCGAGTTATAAGTGTCGTAACAAACCCGACTTTCTTTTTTATAATATATAGATACTGCATATTTTTTTCACTTGGAAGTTAAAAATACCTTTTTTTCTTTTTTTAAGAGGCATGTAATGGCTGTGAGCTGTTGAACGTGTGGTGCCATTTTGGAAACATGTGGTATTTTTCGAAAAAAGAATTACCAAATCGCAACATGGTACCAATGAAATAGTTGGAGTCGGTTTTTACAGTTTTACTTTGCTTAATTATTGTACCTGTAATCAACACGAACTACTTACCTTCATGAAATCCGTGTTGATTTGAATTGTATTACTATATAATTTAAAATCAGCAGTACTGCCAAAAACCGACTTCAAATTGGGAACATATGTGGTTTTCTCATGAATGCTAATGTAGACCTGGACCATATTATAATGGGACTACCACGGGTGTATAGGCTATCAATTAAAAAAACGGTTGTCTATTGTTTTCCCGAAGATTATATGCCATATATTCAAATGCCAGAATTTCATTTGCCCGAATGTTTTGTTAACCATAACATACTTGTGACATAGTCTTATTCGCCCTAAAATTAGTTTCCATAATGATACAAGTGCCATACGTATTGTTACTCATTTTATTGATTGCAATAATATTATTCAACAGAATATTTAAATGCCTTACAAAAAATTGTATTTGCATTACGTAAAATGTAAACTGTAATAATGTAAACTCACAGTACGATTACATATTATAGTTGTCTTTATTTCTAATACCTATTTATCTAGTACCTCTTGATACGATCAAAGTCACTTCCGTTCAAATTTAACGCCTTTGTTCTAAAAAGCGATTAGCTTTCTGGCACTTCGCCGGCCGCTGCCGCGGCACGCTCGCTCGCTCGCTCGGCTCGTGCGTTGTCTTTCATGTTCTAACCTAACCTAACCAAAATAAATATATCACAGTACGATTGTGTATTTCTGATGATTACATATTAGAGTTATCTTTATTTCTAATAACTATTTATCTAGTGCCATTTTATACGATCAAATTCGCTTCTGTTCAATTTTAACCTAACGCATTTGTTCTAAAAAGCGATTAGTTTTCTGGCACTTCGCCGGCCGCTGCCGCGGCACGCTCGCTTCGCTCGCTCGGCTCGTGCGTTGTCTTTCATGTTCTAACCTAACCTAACCAAAACAAACCATACCGAAACCAAATGACAATAATTGATCATTTAGTATAAAACGAATTTATGTTATTTTTCTAGAAGTTATTTTTATGGTAAATGTTGTTATGACTTGTGATAATACGGCTTACAATCATGCTAGCAAATGATATTATTGAAATTGACTTTATGGGAAACATAGTTTCTAGCACGTGACTAATATAGTAAACAATGAGTATGACATATGAAATTATGAAAAACAATATTATACCTGTTGACCATTATAGCAGATGAAATTATGGCAAATGAAATTCTGGCAAACGGGTGTAACCGTAAAAAAACAATTTTGAAAATTTATCCAACATACATACAAAAAAAAACATACGGGTCGAATTGAAAACCTCCTCCTTTTTTCGTCGATTGAAAAACAATGTTGATCCGGGTCCCTTACGTACAATAGATCATCTGCCTTTCCCACCAGGTAGCTCGTAAGAGGCGAGCATAGGTTTAATGGATCGCTGCCATCAAGACCACTGTTGATAGAGTGCTGTGCAGCACTTGCCCGGGTAGGGATCCACCGCCTTACTTATTGTTGTTGCCATCGTCGTGTTCCGGTCCGGAGGGTAGGGTAGCTGGTAGACTTGCACAATAGGCCTAACATCGCGGCCACAGGACAGTGAAGCACCTATAATATCTGTGGTGTTTATAGGCCAGGATATTTCTTACCATCAGGAGAGCCGTGAGCTTGTTCAGTGTCTTATTACATAAAAAAAATTAGCCATGTTTGACTCGGGAACAAAAATCTGTTTGCTTGCTTGCCTTCTCAAAAAACCTAGTAAAAAGATTTCAACTAAAAAACTAATTTTGTAAAGTCGTTTTTGTTTTCGTTAATTAAAAAAAAATTGGATGATAAAAAGACTCGGCAAAATACCCCTTATTTTATCCTTTTGACTACTCCATAACTCAACATAAATGAGTAATAAATAATAATAAATAAATATCCCTGGACAAATCACACAATTTGAATCTAACCCCAAAGTAAGCAAATTTTATGCTTGTGTTGTGGGTGTTAGTCAATGTTTCTAATACATAGAAATACTTAAATAGATACCAGAATAAATTTAATAAACACCCAGACCCGGAAATGTAGACATTTAAATGTTCATCACACAAATGCCTGTCCCCTCGGGAATTGAACCCGAGCTTCGCAGTTGGTAGGTGTAGTTAGGCGTGTACGCGTCTCGACTAACGAGGCGATCAAATTTTTTTTCTTACTTTTATATAGTGCCTGTTCAAGGATGCGGAAAACTGTTAGTATAAAAACAGAAATTTGAATAAAACAAATAATATGCTAATAAGCACCTACTAGGCTTTTTAGCAGGATTTTCCTTAAAGAAACAACATTCTCAAACTGTTGTAGATGATGACTAAAAAATGAACAAGTTTACTTGGTCGAAAAAAATAATTTCGTGTGTGACAATGTATAAATGGATAAAACATGCATAAACGAATAAACATGGATTTGTAAAGATGCTGTTTTAATTTAAAAAAAGAAGTTTAAAGTTAGCAATGTTATTCATACAATAAAAAATCGATAGAGGGGATGTAAAAGTGTTATTTTTTTTCAAGAAACAAATTTAAAATTAACAATATTAATTATACATTAATTGTAATGAATTAATAGAGGTTATGTAAAGGTGCTGTTTTTATTTAATAAAATAAGTGTGAACTTGACAAATTTATAAATACATTAACAAACTGATAGAGGGGGGTGTAAAAGTGTTTTTTAAGATAGAAATTTAAAGTTAACAATATTAATACTCGTAATACATTAACTTATTGATAGAAGGGGTTTGAAAATATTTTTTCTTTATATATCCATAATAAATTGGTAGAGGGCATGTAATGGTGCTCTTTATTTTAAAAAAAAAAGGATTTCGAAATTAACAATTTTCATTCATTTTTTAACGGATTAATAGAAAGGTTATAAAAGTATTTTTTTAAGAAGCTTAAAGTTAGCATTGTTCTTCATACACTAATGAATTATAAGAAGGGGCCTAAAATGCTTTATTTCAAGAATTCAGTTTGAAGTTAACAATGTTAGTCACAGATCAAAAACTTAATAGAGGGGATGTAGAGGTGTTATTCTTTTAAAGTAATACTTTGTTCGAGAGTGAATGACCTAACATTTTCCTTAACTTTATTTCGAGAGTTATTCAAAAAATTACTTCGACGCAGACTAGACTCTGGTATCTTAAAAAGTAACATAAAAATACTTTCATTTTATACACTATCTAAACTAGACTGATATATGCTACCACTGTATAACGGAGTAGTTTCTTTTTTTTATTAGACCACTAGTAACTTTTTAAAATAATCCCATTTTGGTTATACTTTTGTTTTATTAGATAAAATATACCCAATATATTCAAAGACGTACCCAGGGTGGATCCAGAGGATCCAGACCCCTTCATTCTCCACAACAGCTGCTTTTGTGAGGGTTGTCGTAAATTTTACTAACATTTGGTGAGCAGACAAATGGGTGATTAGGTGGTAAATGTTCACCACCGCGGACATCCACGATCCACATAGTTCTGGTTCCACAAATTATTATTTTCATTGCTTGTATTTCAACCTTCGTCTCTATGGTCTAGCGGTTCGGTGTCGAACTTCTTGTCCCGGGTTCGATCACCGGTCGGGCAACAAAAATAATAGAAAATGTGTAATTACAATATTCTAATAAAAACAACGACGGCTGAGATTGGATATGTGCTTTGTTGGCTATAGGCTTACCACCTATCATTTTGTGGGATTTTGCGTCTTTTGCTAATCTATGCCTCTGACTATGTCCTTTAGGATATAAACTTGAACGTTTAGGGTTCCTATATCTACAAACTACTCTGCCCTTTAGACTGAAATATAACCAATTTTATTAAATTACCACGTTTTCCTTCAGCGAGATTTTTTTATCCGCATTCTTTTAACATTCAGGTATTTCATATTTAGAGCCAAGGTTAAGCATTTTCTTTATTTAAAAAGAGGCAACACCAATCAAGCAGTCGCATAAATAGCAATAAAATTTGAGATATATGTCCGATGTCGTATTTTTTATTTGTAGTCCCTCCAGGGGTGCAATCATTAGTTTCTCCTGTTGGTCTCTTGCGTAGAATAGACTATCTGCTTTCCTATCAAGCCTAATGACACTTGAATTATAGAATAATTACACTTTATTATGCACAAAACTTTAAAAATAATACACATTTTTTCACTTATAATATTTAACTTAAGTGCACAAAGGCGGTCCTATCGCTTCAGACAACCTCAGAGTGAAGGAGACAATTTATGTACTTATTTAAAAACTATGGAAGGGTTATACAACTATAATGTTTAATATAATGTATAATACATATCAACCATAAGAATTCTGAGCTATTTATAAAAAAAGGTTTTGAATGCAATATCGACTTTTATTTTTTTGTTTATTTCTACCTTTAAAAAGAGACACTAATGAAATATTTTTGTCACGGAAAACCAACTTGGAACGGCTCTTGAAAAAACCGTTCATAAGCCAAGATCTCAAATGAAGTTGATTAAAAATACTTTTTAATGAAGACATACATAACATTTATAAAATATATGAGTTTGTTGTCAATTAAAGAAACATTTTTCATAAAAAGCGTCTCCATAGCGATGGATACCTTACAAATAAGTCTATAAATAATAAAAAGTGAAAATATTAATTTAAAATTTATTGCGCTTCTACGTAATAGAAAGGATCTTTTGGCAAAACTTATAAACCGGGCGGACAACGTAAGAAAATATGTGTACTCGAGCAGCAAAACTTTAAAAAAATTGGTCTGACTAACAGAACCTGGCATATTTTATAGAACCATGAAAAATGATATCATCCCTCCAACTTGCAAATTATAAAAATAAGATTAATCAAAAAATCTACCTGGTCAAGGAAGTGTTAACATTATAGCAACAATGAAGCAAGTTGTTGGCCACGAACGGCGTAACATCACCAACCTATGCTGTTGGTGACATGCCGTTCGTGTGTAAGAGCTCTTAGTTGTGAACTGTGACAACGACAACTACTAGTAAGATATTCTATGGACTTTTATTTCTTAATCCAACAGTTACTGTCTCATACTGACAATCGAAGAGGTGAGTTGTCGTCAGTGGCTGCCTTGTCTATAAGCGTGATCTAAAATTCAACTCCATAATCGATTAATTAACTATTCTTTTTCACATGTTATAAGACCATAAAAGATATATGTTTATAGTTTTTATACTTAAAAGATATACAAGAAAAAGCTGTAACCACTTTTTTATTCTTGTGTCTGTTTTACAAGCAAAGCTTTGTGTGATCGGCAAGTCGACTTTTTGGGCTTAAGGTAAGCTTGGAAAATACAAATTATAAATTCCATTAAGCACATATAAAAAGCCAACGAATGCTCAAATATTGTAATAGAAACTACTAATTTAGATACAATTTTATTATTACGAGTACATTGTTACTTGGACTATTATTTTCTGATTCTACTGCTACAATCCCTTGGAAAAGATAGATACACAAATTTAATCTAACACCAAAGAAAGCAAATTATATGGTTTTGTTATGGATTTTAGATTCTAATACACCGAGACCCGGAAATGCAGTCATCTAACTGTTGACCACACAAATGCTTGCCCCAGTCGGGAGTAGAACCCGAGCATCTTGGTTTTTCAGTGGAGTTAGGCGTAAGCTAACCCCTCGTTCAACGAGGTGATTGTTATTAAAATATAAAGTGATATAATTATGCTATTAATATTATAAATGCGAAAGTTTGTTTGTTACTCTTTCACGCAACAACTGCTCACCGATTTTCATGAAATAGGGTTAACACGTAAAAGGTAACTTAGATTAACACATAGAATAGTTTTTATCCCGAAATAACGTTCCTGTGGGACCACGCTGGCAACGACGCGGGCCACAGCTAGTAAATAATATAATGTCTCCTTTTTTTATATAATTATCGAGAACAGAGGAGCGATGGGATAGTTCATTTTGGTTTTGAATTATTGTATAATTGTAGAAGTCCAGGGAAGGTTTGAAAGATAAGAAAAAAACTGCTAAAAATCTAGGAAAACCAACTTTTTATATTTTTCCATACAAACAGAACGGGTGGAACGAAATTCGCGGGGACAACAAAAATGTATAAAAAATGACTAATTATTTTTATAATAGCAAACTATTTATAGTAATTTCTGATGTGTTTACATGTATCAAACCTTACGAAAACCCGAAAATTAATAATGTAGGTAATAATTAATAATGTACAGCCATTTCAAAAATAACGTTTGAGTATTGCAGTCATGTGAAAAAGCAGTTTTTAACATCTGCCAACTTATTATTGACATTTCATAAGGTCAACTAACACAGCAGGCTTAACATTTCAGCCTCAGAAATAATATCACATTATCTTGAATTGAACAAGTTAAACTTTGTTATTTTAATGCTCATCTGCCTTCCCCATAGGATATTGGCCGAACACCCCGACCCTGAGGCAGAAGGCTTCACTCGGTAGTATCCATAGCTTCAAGCGGCGTATCTTGAAGTCTTACTTCAAAGTCTGTAGTAAAAAATATCTTACGTAATTAGTCTAATATACGAATCATAGTCAAGCTGCACCGAACTGACAATAGAATGAAACTTATTTTATAGTAAATTGGTTACCTAAAACAACGACGGGTTGCTCTCCGGGAGTGCGCGTAGAAGTGAAAACTTGAATATTAACGTTGTGCATTTTTGATATTTTGGAATGGTTAAGGAATATTTTTGCACGAATTGCTTTATCAGTATGAAAGTACTATCGTTTATGTGGTAGAATACAATATCCATTTATTGCGCTATCGTACACAAACATGACAACACGAACATTCGCACAAACGCTCTGCGGCGTCACGTATCCTGACACGAGTTTAGAAGTTTTTACCCATTCCAAAAAAAGTGCGCAACGCCGCTAAAGAAGTTTTCACTTCAAAATTTACGCATTATTAAGTATAACTCAAAAACTTTTGCAAAAAGAAATATCAAAACGCGACGTGTTACATAGGGTACCTATGAAATATGTAGTTACAGTCGGTTTTCGGAGTTTTACTGCGTTTAATTGTTTCGTAGCTTCTTTATTTTTTATTTTTACAGGACTTTCCAACCTTGTAATGTATATTTGTTTTCCATTATCTAGAGAACGATGACATGGCCTCAAAATCAAAATAATTACATAAACTATATAATGTCCAGCTACATAAGTAACATTGTGTTAATTAAAAAAATAATGAAGTTTCCAATTTAGACAATTTAGATAGATCAAAATATTTAACGACTTTACGTAACATCTGTATGGGGCTAAATATTATAAATTCATACAACGTTCATAAATAATTTCGCCGTGAAAGTGAACATTCTTATTAAACCTTCTCGGACGCGTAAATTGTGAAAGTGCGCTGTTTTATGAAGCAAAATTTGTGAAATAATTCAGATTTCCTGCAGGTGATTTGTTTTAGAAACAGGGTTAACTGGTACATCATTGCAGTTATGATGAAACTGCAAGTGGATGAGAATTGTAATTACTTGACTGCGTTTTGGCCTAGTGCTGGATTCGAATCTTGGGGAGATCAAAAATGTAATAGGTTGTTGCCGTCGTCTTTGCTTACTTTAAAGATTGAAGCTATCTCTCGGGAACCCCTTTTATTTCAGAGTATGAAATGGTACATCCTTGCAGTTATGATGATGAAACTGCAAGTGGATGAGAATTGTAATTACTTATCTGCGTTTTGGCCTAGTGCTGGGTTTGAATCTTGGGGAGATCAAAAATGTTGTAATAGGTTGTTGCCATCATCTTTGCTTACTTTAAAGTTTGAGCTATCTCTCGGGAACCCGTTTATTTTGGAATATGAAAAACTATGAAGCTACATATAACGCTAGAACCTAATAATTACAAGAACAATCAACATGAAAATAGTCCAGCAGACTTTGACATAACTAATTCGGCCTAGTTGATGCAGGGATTCAATGTGGTTGAACAAACACATCCATTTATAGTGTAATATTTAAAGCATCAGCCAAATTTGGAGAAATGGTTAGGAATCGATAATACTTTCGATTTATGAATAACCTTTAAATTAAAAACAAAAATATAGTTTTTATCAGACGCAACATATAAGACGCATGGTTATAATGTAAGTTACATATAACTGGTTCCCACCGACCACAGTCGCATTCGCAGGGTGGTGACGTCATGACTCGTACTAGATACAACAAAGGGTGACAACAAGTGAAGCATTTTTGTGAACAGTTCAAAATGAATATATACGAGAACGTACATATTAACTAAAAAAGTATCTTCACGCTCATATCCCCCACGAAGTAGGCAGAGGCACAACCAGGGCACCCTCGACTAGCCGAAGACACTAAGTCCCACAATGTGATTGGTGGCAAGCCTATCGCCAACCGGGCACATATCAATCCCGAGCAACATTTTTTTTTTTATAAGAAGCTTGAAAAAACCCAAATCTTCTTTTTGTTACCCGACCCGGGATTCGATCCCGAGACCTCGTGCAGTCAAGTCCAACACCTGAACCGCTAGACCATAAAGGCGGTTCGAGGCGATAAATATTAACTATTTGGCAATTATCTTAAAAAGTATTACCATTTAAGTCTTTGTTCTCTTATTTTAAATTTGGCCGGTTTTATTTTCAAAGTAAATGTTGTTCCGGGCTCCTTTGCAGAATAGACCATCTGCCTTTCTTGCCAGGCAGCTCGTAAAAGGCGAGCATAGGCTTATCATCACTAACACCGTGACACCTGACTAGGTGGTAGAGTTTCGCAGCGACTCGCCCGGATTGGTACTACTGCCTTACCTATTCCTAACCAAAACGTCATGACGTATTCCAGTTCGGAGGGTAAGATAGCCGGTAAACTTACTTTTGCTCGAGGCCTAACATCCTGACCTCAGGTTGGCAACTCACCATTACCATCTTTAGTGTCTCTAGGCGGCGTGAATTTCTTACCATCAGGAAATCCGTCTGCTTGTTTGCCTTCCTATAACATAAAAAAACAACCCTTTATATCTTTTAGATGTTCAATATTCAAAAATGTTTGCATTATAATACGATAACAAAATAATAGTCATAATATGGAAGCCCAAGAGTAGATTGCAGTAACTCGAGCGCGTCAGAAAATCATATGGAGAGAAACCTTATATTACTCTGTAATGTACCTTTGCTATATGAGAACCAACCAACTATCAATTCACCAGATAGAATGAGAGTATAGTATCGAAGATTTATATTTTAGGTACAACTTCAGGTAAAGCAAGAAGAACCCCTTTTAAGCAACCTTGAAAAAAATGAGGCTATTTTTTTTATTAGAAAGAGTGCCGTTGTCACCAAGTTTGGATCTGATTATCTGACTTCCAGGGAAATGTAGGAAAATACATTTATTTTAACTGACTTAGAAATAGGAGGAAGTTATATGTTCGACTCCTATTTTTTATGTATGCTAATCGATTTGTCCTGTAATTTCTGAACCGATTTCATTTTTTTTTATTTCAAAGAGTGTACTTTCGAGGTCCTATTGACACCAAGTCTGGATCTGATTATCTGAATCCCAGGGCAATCGAGAAAAATACAAGTTTTTTGAACCGACTTCGAAAAAGAGTTAGAAGAGTTCGAAAGAGAGACTATATGTTCGACTCCTATATTTTTTATGTATGTTAATCGATTTCTCCGTAATCGCTGAACCGATTTCAAAAAAAAACTTTTTTATTTGAAGGAACGTACTTCCGAGATCCTATTTCTACTAAGTCTGGATCTAATGATGGAATCCCAGTGAAGTAAACGAAAATACCTAATTTTTGTGTACATAGATGATTTACTTACTGAAATGGAAGTCGATTTTTGTAGTTTTACTGCGTTTAAATTATCTCATGAATTACTGCATCTCTCATTATCGCCTCTGTGGTCTAGCGGTTCAGTTGTTGGACTCGACTGCATGAGGTCCCGGGTTCGAATCCCGGGTCGGGCAACAAAAAGAAAATTGGGTTTTTCCAATTTTTTGATTTAAAAAAATGTTGCTCGGGATAGGATATGTGCCCGGTTGGCGATAGGCTTGCCACCTATCACATTGCGTGACTTAGTATCTTCGGCTAGTCGTGGGTGCCCTGGTTGTGCCTCTGCCTACCTCTTCGGGGATATGGGCGTGAAGATACATTATTATTCATCAATATATATTTATCAATCATTCACATCTTGTTCTTAAAGTACCAACCCCCAGCCTTTGACCTTTTTTTTATGATATTGGAAAGCAAACAAGCAGACGGATTTCCTGATGGTAAGAAATTCACGCAGCCTAGAGACACCAAAGGTGATAATGATGCGTTGGCAACCTGAGGTCGGGATGTTAAGGGGATTAGAGTTTCGTAGCGACTCACATCCCGTGTTATCACCATATACCACCAATATACCAAATAAACCAATTTATACAAATAATAAACTAATTTCGCTAATTAGTTGTATCGGTTAATGTCAGGAGAAGGTCTTATTATTAATAAATAATAATAAATATTCCTGTACAAGTTACACAAATTGAATCTAACCCCAAAGTAAGCAAATTATATGCTTGTGTTATGGGTGTTAGTCAACGATACTATTACATAGAAATATTTAAATAGATACCAGAATAAATTTAATAAACACCCAGACCCGGAAATGCAGACATCTAAATGTTCATCACACAAATGCCTGCCCCCGTCGAGAATCGAACCCGAGCCTCGCGATTTTTCGATGCAGTTAGGCGAATACGCTAGCCACTCGACCAACGAGGCAGTCAAATTATTATTATTATATTCGGGAAAATAGCAGAGAAAATGCAAAAGTTATTTTTTCTATTCAGACTGTTTGCAGCTATTAATGTCAAACAGGACGAAGTTTTCCAAATCGACTAGTCCTAAATAAAAACTACTCTATTTCAAAATTTCATTTCATATGGAAATTGTTTTAGCACGTAATTTTTAGCATGTAGCGACCGCTCTTTTTAGTCTACCTCAGGGCCTGTGGTGGTCTCAAATACCAGTTTTATTAGTAAGTAACAAATATTATTTTTATGATATTGGAAGGCAAACAAGCAGACGGATTTCCTGATAGTAAGAAATTTACGCCGCCTAGAGTCACCAAAGGTGCGTTGGCAACCTGAGGATGTCAGGCCTCGAGCAAAAGAAATGTTACGTGCTACCTTACCCTACGTAACACGACAACGGCAAGCACTGACGGTATGGCCTCAGAAAAAGGCATTTAGTGTTACTCCTGTCAAGTTCGGTGACGGGATCCAAAATATGAAGATGCTTTTTTTATGTAATAAGACCGTCACAAAAATATTAAGTGTAATAATTATAATTTCAATACCCTGGATAATGTATTTTTTTTATTTATTTATTATTTTATATATGTAAAGAAAATTATAATTCTCTTTCGAATTCTCATCATTCAAATTGAGAAAAAGAATACATTATGGTCTGTCAAAAAACATGGCGTTTCGTGTCATAAAAGAAAACTTAAAGTAAAACTTGTAAAAATTATTTAAAAAGATTATTAATAAAGAAACAGACACCGTAGCTAATAACATTAAATGTCGTTTCTTTTTTTACAGGTATGTAAAAATTTCTTGATAAAAAAAATTATTTCATATAAAATTGTAAATTCTGTTGTTTTAGTAAAATAACCGTAATAAATCTTTTTTTACAGAGAAACTCAATAGTGTTTTATTGACGGTGTCGAATAAGTCGCAACATATCATAAAAAAAAACTTTATATATAGTTTAAGCTTACATGATGTAGTAATTATTCTGACGAAATGTGACGAGCCCATCGTCCTCTGGTGGTTCTGGGTTAGCTACTTGTCCTTTTTATTGTTGTCTTTCACTATTAACGGAGACGTCAGTTTAATTCCGTCTATTAAAAGTGAATTATACATATATACATCCAGTAATTTAAGTTACTAAATATTAATAAAGCCGATGTGCCTTGTGTAATACCAGGTAATACAGATTATTCACGCAAAGAACGTATGCATTCATTTTTTTATTTTAAGTAGCTACCTAACGAAATTTTAAATCAATCCTGTAATCTCTTAAATAGCTAGAAATCGGCTGAGCGGTTTAGCTGTAAAAGAAAATCAAACAGGTGGACTTTCGCGTTTATAATATTAGTATGGACTAGAAATAATTTTATAATTTTCATCCAACGCCAAATACACGCAAGTTAAAATTTGGTTTTTCCAATTTTCTAATAAAAAAATGTTGCTCGGGTTTGGATACGTGCCCAGTTGGCGATAGGCTTGCAACCTATCACATTGTGGGACTTAGTATCTTCGGCTAGTCGTGGGTGCCCTGGTTGTGCCTCTGCATACCTCTTCAAGGATATAGACATGAAGATACTTTTTTTTAAATGTTCAATAAACCCCGACAAAACCTATTCGTCAATGTAATTTAAAACAATCTCGATCACGTCAGGTTTCAAACAATGAAATACGAATTGAAATCGTCTCATATGCAGTATTTTTAGTATTCGTTTATTCATACACACAAGCCTATTCGGGAATATGGGCGTGAAGATAGTGTGTAATTGAACAGTAGTGAAATAATTATAATATATTAATTTTATTATATGATTTAAATCTTAGTTATTTAATAAGGTTTTGTAAGTTTATATTATATGAGGCGTGAACGATACCCTATTTACAATTTCAATTAACTCCTTTCTATATTAACTACAGATCATTGAGAAATCCGATTATAATGTTCAGATTTGTAGGCTTAAGATCCTAGCTGATATTGGTGTTGCATAATTAATGTATTTATTTATACGTAATGAGATTTCTTAAACAGGAAGACCGTCTATTTATAAATATATCTATCCTATAAAATTTTGCATAGCCAAATAAGTTAAAATAACGAAATGATAAATTATTTTGAACGTTATAATTTCCTTATTTTTTCACAACCTTCTCTGTCGGCTCTGTGATCTAGCGGTCCGGCTTTGGACTTGAATTTGCGATCCGATCCGTGGGTCAGGTAAAAGAAAAAGTGTTTTTCAAATTTTCTAATTTTCTAATAAAAAATATAGATGTGCTCTGATAGCGATAGGCTAACCACATAACACGGTGTAGGACTTAGTGTCCTCGGCTAGTTATGGGTACCAAGTATTATGTTGCCTTTTCGTTTTGTTCGTGAAGATACTTTTTTACAAAACCTTTGGTTTTTTAGGTTTTGTTTTTATATTTACCACTTATCTGAGGGACTATAATTATCTTTTCCTGTGGGCACTCTGGTTGTGCTATTGCCTACCTCTTCGGGAAAACGAGCGTGAAGGCACCTGATTTCTCTTTCAACCATCATTTTTTAAACGTATTTAATATGTAACGAGATTATCTGTTATTTAAGGCTGTGCACACTAGATTAACATTTAGAGGAAAAATGGACTTGACGTTTAAAAAAACTCTTAAGTATATGCGAAAAAATATTATTTCTGGAAAGCCAATGACAACACAGAAAACTGTCGTCAGGCGTGTAAAAAAGAAACAATATTACGCCTTTTTCATAAAAGATATGACTTTGCAGTAGTATTGTTAAATTTCTATCACTGGAATTTTATTTAATGCGCTTTCTGATGCGGTTGTTAGTTATTAATTGAAATAACATGTTTCATCTCGTAAATCTTACGTTCAAATTAGGAATTTTAATTTCCAACTGGATAATTTATATATTTTTATCTATATTTAGTTGGTTCTGTGGTCTAGTAGTTAAGGTATCGGACTTGACTCCTTGAGGTCCCGAGTTCGATTACCAGGTCAGCCAACGGAAATAAAATGTGTTTTTTCCAAGTTTCTAATAAAGAAAATGTTACTCGGGGTTGGATATGTGCCCGGTTGGCGATAGGCTTGCCATCTATCACATTGTGGGACTTAATGTCTTCGGCTAGTCATACGTGCTCTGGTTACCACTGCCTACCTATTCAGGGATAAGGGCGTGAAGATGCTTTTTTTATATAAACTTATATTTTTAATGTAATAAAATATGGAACAAGCACACGACTCTCCTGATGATAAGAAATAACTACGGCCTGTAGACACCATAAATGTTTTAGATGCGTTGCTGTCTTGTGGCTAAGGTATTTGAATTGTAAAGATGCACAGTCAGCACAAACAATACAGTAAGTCTACCGGAAAATAAGATATCCTTCTTACTGAATTATGCAAGATAGTATTATCCTGACTCATATTTATCGGGGATTGCCATTATTTTATTAAAAGTATTAATAAAAAAAATATTGATAAAAAATATTATATATTAATAAAAAAGGCGAGCATAGGCTTACCGTCACTAGCACCGTGACATCTGACTAGGTAGTAGAGTTTCACAGCGACTCACCCGGATTGGTACCATCGCCTTACCTATTCCTGCCGCCATAACGTCATGACGTGTTCCGGTTTGGAGGGTAAGGTAGCCGGTAAACTTACATTTGCTCGAGACCTAACATCCCGGCCTCAGGTTGGCAACGCACCATTACCACCTTTGGTGTCTCTAGGCGGCGAGAATTTCTTACCATCAGGAAATCCGTCTGCTTGTTTGCCTTCCAATATCATAAAAAAAAACTTGCACTGTTACACTTTGTGAAAGTGAAACATACTATGTGCAAGTTTAAGATTAAAAAAAAGTCATAGATTAAAAAAAAATTGGAGTTTACATTTTCCTGTACTGAATTATGCAAGATAGTATTATCCTGACTCATATTTATCGGCGATTGCCATTATTTTTATTAAAAGTATTAATACTTTTGTAATATCTTTTGTTCAAAAACGAGTATTTTGACTTTACAGCAAAAATGAAGTTAAAAAATGGAGATTCCTCAAAATATTAAAATTGATATATATCCGATGCAATTTATTTAGAAACACTTGTTCTTTCCACAATATATTTTATTATTTGTTATTTTTATGGTTTAGACAACCGGTTTCGCTATACAAGCATCATCAAGGCTATATAACAAAAAAAAAATAAAAAAATATATATTGTGGAAAGTACAAGTGTTTCTAAATAAATTGCATCAAGAATGGAATTCCACCAAGCACCGACGATAAGAAGTATAGAATCTGATATATATCCAGCATAAAGAATATTATGTTAAATGTTATGCACAAATCAGCATAAAATTTAAGATTTTAATTATCTTCGTAAGCAAAAGCCAAAGTGTAGGTAAGGACACACACTAGGGTAACAGTATTGCTCCCAACTAGGCTTATATGACAAAAAGTCAAATCCTGAGAAATACCAATTCCTGTCCAATTTCTGTGGACTATTACAGAATGCTCTATAGTTAATGTTTTTTTTTTGTATTGGTAATTTCTCTGTAGGTATTTGATTAACAATAAAGAGTTTTTATATTGCATTGTAAGGGCCACGTGTAGTTGTTTAAAAAACTAGGTGGCAGAGTCTTGCAGCGGCTTATCCGGATTAGTACCACTGCCTTATTTATTCCTTCCGCCATATGATATAATATCTTCTATATATATAAAAATCAATTGCTGTTCGTTAGTCTCGCTAAAAATCGAAAACGGCTGAATAGATTTGGCTAATTTTGGTTTTTAATTATTTATTCAAGTCCAGGGAAGGTTTAAAATTAATAAAAAGGGAAACACTGCGATAAAACTAGGAAAAACAAAGTTTTCATTTTTCTCATACAAACTGAATGGGTGGAACGAAGTTCGCCGGGACAGCTAGTACATAATAATATTTTTATTGTTTTGGTCCATAAATTGTTAATGTATTAGGTTGAGTGTATTTTAGTTTTATTTGCTTATTTGTACACTACAACCAGAATAAATTTATGTTCAAATTTTCTCTCTAGGGTTAGCTATAAGAAATCTCTTCACGAGATAAGCTCGCCTATTGTACATTTTTTCCTAAAATTGCTATTTCTTTTGTGTTATTTCACTTGTGTACAATAAAGAATTATTATTATTATTATTATAACGTCAGCGCTTGCCGTTGACGTGTTCCGGTTCGGAGGATAAGGTAGCCGGTAAACTTACTTTTGGGCTTACATCCTGGCCTATCGATGTCATCGCATCATTGCCACCTTTATCACAAAAAAAGCATCTTCATATTTTGGATCCCGTCACCGAACTTGACAGGAGTAACACTAAATGCCTTTTTCTGAGGCCATAACGTCAGTGTTTGGCAGTGGGGTAAGGTAGCATGTAACATTACTTTTGCTCGAGGCCTAACATCCTCAGGTTGGCAACGTACCATTACCACCTTTGGTGACTCTAGGCGGCATAAATTTCATTATTTTTTTAAGATATTGGAAGGCAAACAAGCAGATGGATTTCCTGATGGTAAGAAATTCACGCCGCCTATAGACACCAAAGGTGGTAATGGTGCGTTGCCAACCTGAGGCCGGGATGTTAGGCCTCGAGCAAAAGTAAGTTTACCGGCTACCTTACCCTCCAAACCGGAACACGTCATGACGTAATGGCGGCAGGAATAGGTAAGGCAGTGGTACCAATCCAGCTGAGTCGCTACGAAACTCTACCACCTAGTTAGATGTCACGGTGTTAGTGACGGTAAGCCTGTGCTCGCCTTTTACGAGCTGCCTGGCAGGAAGGCAGATGGTCTATTCTGCAAAGGAGCCCGGACCAACACGGGGAACCAACACCATAAGGAAATCCGTCTGCTTGTTTGCCATCCAATATCATAAAAAAACGTCATTATTCTATCTTGTAAAAAATTGTTAATGTAAAATTAAAAAATAAAATTTATTTTAATCGCGAGTACATCCAGCTCCCGTTGCTAATTCTGCTTTGAATATTCAACTTGAATAAATTATGATACAAAACCACGGGCTTATGATAATAAAAATATACAGTTAGGTCTAATATTGTGATCACACTTGTATTTTTTATTATTTTCGAGTCTATACTTGCTATCATCGGCACTTGGTGGAATTCCATTGTATATACACGTTTTTTGGAGATAACACTTGTACTTATCCACTGTATACTTTGTTTAACACTTTCTGTTACTTTCTAGCCAACCGGTTTCACTTTTTACAGCATCATCAGGGCTTTGAAACTAAAGATAAAAAGGACTTTTTTTTATTTTTGACTGTCAGTAACATCTAACCAAATAGGTATTGAACGTTAAATCAAAAAAGTCCTTTTTATCTTTAGTTTCAAAGCCCTGATGATGCTGTAAAAAGTGAAACCGGTTGGCTAGAAAGTAACAGAAAGTGTTAAATAAAGTATACAGTGGATAAGTACAAGTGTTATCTCCAGAAAACGTGTTTATTATTTTCACTAGTTTTTCATGGCAGATTTTGATGTATGCGGGTGGTTTTCACATAAAAAATTCTCTGTTGAACATATCGGTTTGTATTATTTTCAAATCTAGGTTTGTTGATATCGACCAAATTAAATTAAGATAAAAAAAATGTTATGTTTTTGCTTTCAATTTTAATTGGTTTAAATTTAAATAGGTTTTGGATTTTTGACAGGCATTAGAATTGTGAAGACTTTTCATTATTACCATGCAATATATCAGAAAATACAAAAGCCAGTATGGAAAAAAACGGGTTGCAATCAGGGAATGCCGGCAGAAGTGAAAACTTGATATTAACGTTGTGCATTTTTGATATTTTGGAATGGTTAGGGAATAATTTTGCACGAATTGCTTTATCAATATGAAAGTACTATCATTTATGTGGTAGAATACAATATTAATTTATCATACACAAACATTCGCGCAAGCGCCCTGCGCCGTCTTACAAATTGTCGTCTTACGAAATTTCAGGTCACGTGTCCTGACGCAAGTTTTGAAGTTTTTACCCATTCCAAAAAAAGTGCGCAACGCCGCTAAAGAAGTTTTCACTTCAAAAATAGTTACATAAAGCTTAAATAGCCCCCGTGTTGGTCCGAGCTCCTTTGCAGAATAGACCATCTGCCTTCCCGGCGAGCAAAGGCTTTCCGTCACCACATCGTGACATCCTACTAGATGGTAGAGTTTCGAAGCGACTCACCCGGATTAGTACAACCGCCCTACCGATTCCTGTCGCCATAACGTCCAATGCTTGCAGTTGACGTGTTCCGGTTTGGATGGTAAGGTAGCCGGTAAACTTACTATTACTCGAGGCCTAACATCTCAGCCTCAGGTTGGCAACGCACTATTACCACTTTTGCTTTCTCTAGGCGGCATGAATTTCTTACCATCAGGAAAACCGTCTGCTTGTTTGCCTTCCATTATCATAAAAAAATATTAGCTTAAAGCTTGTTATCTTAAGAAAGGCTTAATTATAGTCTAAAATACTTGTTTGTTAATTTCTTTTGAATGTATCAAAAGTTTTTGTCAATTTGGGTTGTTAAAATCTTGTTAGTTAATCATTAGTTAAAAAAACATCTCATTTTGACAGTATTTTTTTGTTTTAATTCTGATAGTTATTTTAGTTATAATTTTAAAGCAAACGTTCTAATTTAAAGCGTAATCCATGAAGTTAGAGGCAATTAAAAACACCGTTTTAACCATCTGCAGAATAAATTTTAAGCTAAATAACAATTAGTTTCATGAACATGAAAATAAGGTGTGATATGATACATCGTAACATAACTGTTCTTGTTTTTTATCTATTTATAATTTATTATTAGCTCTTTTTTATAAGCTTACGTGACCTCGGGTAGTCCATGAACTTACGAATAAAGTGGCTCACATTTTTTTCTGTTATAATTTTGGAAGTGAGGATTTGGAAAGGAAGCATCCACGATTTAACTCCAAAAAATAAATGAAGACCTACACATTTTTACTTTTATAATTTACGATTTAACTTATTCAACTTTATTTTAATAGTGATTTAACGTTAAAGTAAAATCCGTCTGCTTATTTATGTAATACCTTATACCTTCCAATATTATCAAAAAAAGGAATTAAACATGGAGATATACATATTTACATCACCAACTCGTTTGAGTACCTACACAAAAAAATAAATTCGCTCCACCATTCTTTGTGGTTGAAAATTAAAATGCTGTTTTTCTAGTTTCTTTGTAGTTTTTCTTCGAGGATGTAAATTTAGGGTTGCATTTTTAATGCCACGTCATGAAAAATCTATAAAAAATACTTTAGTGTGGTAGGAGTGAAAAGGATATTTTTTCAGGAGGATGAAACAACCAAACTAATCCTAGACAAAAAATTATCAAATTTGGTTTAGCCGTTTCGTAGTAGTTCGGTGGGGCACGATTTTTTTATATATTGGACTTTAAATAAGATATATTAATTTTAAAACCGACTTGTCGGATTTTGAACAAATTTGTATAGAATTTTTAATATATGAAAACATTTACACTGTTACACTTTGTGAAAGTGAAACATACTATGTGCAAGTTTTTGATTAAAAAAAGTCATAGATTAAAAAAAAGTGGAATTTACATTTTCGTTGCAATTTCCCCGGTTTTTTTTAACACGAACAATAACTAACACAACAAAAAATAAAATTATCTCAATTGGCCCATCCGATAAAGCGTATTGCGATGGCCTACGGTCAAAAACGCGAAATGGGGATTCATTTTTATATAGATATATAGAACTATCACTAAAATCGTGAGCTACCTTTAAAAAAGGAACATTTAAATCCAATTGCTATTAAGTTCAATATCCTTCTACGAAAAACTTAAAAGAAGCCAATAACCTTCTAAGAGTACTGACTGGTAAATAGGCTGTAACGTTTTGAGCTACCATCGTAGCTACCAACGTAATTATTAAGGAAGGAATGAAGTATTTCGACACAGGATTTGAAACTCAGATAGCTCAAACTATTAAAGCATCCGTCAGCAAGAGACGGAAGAGTAAATTCTATCAGAACCGATATTTTCATTCTTTAAAGATTTGATTTCACCGTCCATTTTAAACGCGATCAATTTAAAAATACGTCTAGTTATTTGTCCAACTGTCAATAAAATCAATTTTACTGTCAAAGAAGTATTGGTTATCATCACTACATAGTATAAGGAGTTTTGGCGCCATCGTGAATGAAGATGGTCGTAATTTATTATAAAATTTCGTGTTTATATTGAGTGAAATTGCTTAAAGTAGTGGGAATTAGATTAATTTTGGTCAGTGAAAGTGGACAAATGAAATAATCATGAAAAAATTAGTGTATCGTCTATTTCGTGGCTGCCGTCAAATCTCACTAGATGAGCTTGAGTAACGAAGCCACCGCTGTACTCAAGACCTTGATATGACTTTGTAAATAGTGACTAATGACTGAAATAAAGACTTAATTAATACCAAAGACATGGCAGAATGGCCTAAAAGTTGCCGTAGCCGGTCCCAGAAAGGGGCAAATTATCTACTAACTACATAATATTAAACAAAGTCGCTTCCTCTGTCTCTATATCACGTTGTATGCTTAAATATTTAAAACTACGCAACGGATTTTGATTGGGGTTTTTTAATACATAAAGCAATTGAAGAGGAGGGTTAACCGTGCGAAGCCGGGGCGGGCTGCTAGTTGTAAATGTTTTATTATTAAACAATTTTATGAGGGTAGTAGATTGTCAGAAAAAGGGGATAAGAATTTTGTCAAATTTAAAGAACTACTCACAGAAAAGAAAGTTATTATAAACGAAACTTGAACTCGTGGACTTAGTTTTATTAAGCTCGGTTTTTAATATGACCGCCTCGTTGGTTGAGTGGCTAGCGTACACGCCTAACTAAATAGACCAACCGCGAAGTTTGGGCTTGATTCAAGTCGGGGGCAAGCATTTCTGTGACAAACATTTAGATGACTGCATTTCCGGGACTGAGTGTTTATTAAATTTATTCTGGTAATATGGTTAATTCATTCTTGTAAATTTGTGCTGTTAATTAAATTTATTCTTTAAGTATTTCTATGTATTAGAACCACTGACTAACACCCATAACACAACCATATAATTTGCTTACTTTGGGGTTGATATTCATTTGTGTAACTTGTCCAGGGATATTTATTATTTATTTGTTTGTAACATGATCGGTGAAATCAGCCTTAAGTTCCTTAGACATTAATGTAAGTTACGTCTATCATACATAAAAAAATATCTCCACGCCCTAACCGCGTAGAGATAGGCAAATACCGGGGCACTAACGAGTAACCGAAAACACAAAGACACATGATATATGACAGATAGCAAGCCTATCATCGCCAAGCTTGGCTGAAATATGCAGGACAACGTTATTTTTATTAGAAACACATTTCCTTTTCGTCACCCAACCCGGCGATCGAACCTGGGTCCTCATAAAGTTAAATCCAACACTGGACTGCCATCTACAGAGGCTATTATATACAAACTGTCAACTTAAGAGAGAACCTTTCGTTCTTAGCAATTATTAATGGAACCCCCAATTGGAGATGTCGTCGGTCCATTTGTCACTTTAATGTCGACATTCATCACGCTACTGGTATGAGATGGACTTATTTCAACGTCGTTGAAGTGAAATTTAACTAACTTTATATTCGGTATGACATACTGACATCGTGAAATCTTTTATAGGTCAAAAAGCTAGAAAAAGCGTCATAAAAATAAATAATGGTTCAAAAATTAAAAAACACGCTTTCTCTGACTGGCTTTAGAAGGCTAAACATTTGTGAGGCGTTTATCTCAACTCCCAACTCCCGACTCAAAACGAGGGGTATTATATATTCGATGTGCTTTTGTCTTTAACTTCCTATCGAAAAAAGAGTGTTACTAGTTTGACGCGTGTCTGTCTGTGGCAGCGTAACTTTTAAACGGATAAACCGATTTCGATGCTAGTTTTTTTCTTAGCTATATTGCAGGTGTTGTCAGGGGTTTTTTTTTTAATTTCATTGCTGTTAACGCACGATATTTATTATATAAAAGTTATGTAATTTATTGTTTTAACTAATGAATAACCAATGAAAACAAAAGACTCTTTTTAAATACACGATAATTCATAAAATATGAACCCTTCTTTTGGTAGGCAGCCAGCTAGTTCGTCCCTTTAAATTCCTTACTTGTACTTACTGCTTACCTTGTACTTACATCACAAATAAACGAGTGGTTCATTATTTTGTTGCGAGGTTGTTTCAAAACTATGAAATCTGGTGAGATATTTTTTGAAATGACGATGTCAAGGGTAGTTTTGTTCAAAATTTAGTAATTGCTATGTGTAACGTATTTATTGAGAATATAAATATCTCTAGACATGTTAAGCGAATTTAATCTAACCCCAAAGTAAGCAATATAATTATAAGCTTGTGTCATGGGTGTTAATCAAAGGTTTTAATACATAGAAATACTCAAATAGATACCAAAATGGATATTATAAACACCCAAATCCAGAAATACAGGCACTTAAATGTTCATCACACAAATTCCTGCTCCCGTCGGGAATCGAACCTGAGCCTCGCGGTTGGTCGGTGCATTTAAGCATGTACGCTAGCCCCTCGACCAACAAGGCGGTCAAATAATTGACGGTTTAATATTAAATGTTTTAAAAACATCTTAGCATTATATTAAAATGCATATCTTAATATACATATTTCTTGTGTTTGTCACTGAACTCCTTCTAGACGACTGGACCGATTTTAATGATATTTTGTGTGTGTATTCAAGGGAATTCGCGAATGGCTTAGATTCACGATCTGGAAAATGTTTTTTAATTAATTTTCAAATAATAAGAAGTTGTTGATTTTGGAATGTTTCACATTGTCAAAGACTGCGCTACTATCGAAGCATTAATGTCAAGTGATACAAAGTTTGCTGGGTCAGTTAGTTTTCTTATATTTGGATTAAAGTACTCGTAGATAAAAAAATATTTCGAAGGATACATTAGTTACATGGATACATAACAATTTTTTCATGTTAGAGTTCAGAGAACACAAGGCTAATGGTAAGAGACAACCGTTCCCTATAGACACCATAGATGTTATAGGTGCGTCGCTGTTCCGAGGCCGGGATGGGAGGCTTATTATGCAAGTCTACCGGCCACCCTAACAGACTGGATTATGACAAAAACATATACACCAAGACAATTTCCCCGTGTTGGTTCGGGCTCCTTTGCAGAATAGACCAATTGCCTTCCTGCCAAGCATTTCGTAAAAGGCGAGCATAGGCTTACCGTCACTAACACCGTGACATCATAGGTGGTAGAGTTTCACAGCGACTCGCCCGGAATGGTACCACCGCCTTACCTGCCTGCCGCCATAACGTCCAATGCTTGCTTTGCGTGGCAACGCACCATTACCACCTTTGGTGTCTTTAGGTGAATTTCTTACCATTAGAAAATCCATCTGCTTTTTTATCTACCATTATCATAAAAAGTTCTACTAGTTTTTCCCTGTTTCCATTTCGTTGCACTCGACTACCAGTGATCTTATTGGTAATGACCATTAAAGTTATGCCTGCCTCTTACGAGCTTCCACGTAGAGAGACAGATGGTATATTCTACTGATCCTACAGCTGAGCTGCATGGTAGCTTTTAGTATTACATAGACGAGTCACAAGTGCAAGGGCGTTGCCAAGGGGGGGCAAGAGGGGCAGCTTATGTTCTAGAGATTCTAAAATAGTTGATAGATATAAAACATTTATATTCTGACTAGCTGCTACCTGCGGCTTCGCCCGCGTTTTCACAGAAACCCGGTGTGCGATCGGGATTAAAAATAGCCTATATGTTAATCCAGGTCACAATCTATCTGTCTTCCAAATTTCAGACAAATCCGTTCAGCCATTCGAGCGTGAAAAAGTAACAAACATCCATACATACATACTTACAAACTTTCGCATTTATAATATTAATAGGATTCTTATTCTTATTCATACTGTTATATATTAGAATATGTATGGTATATTGCCAACATCAGCCCTTAGTCAGCCCTTCAGGCAACCGGGTTCAGATCATATAATCTTGAATCTACGCAATCTCTCTCTGTATCCTAAGCTGGGCAGTCGTAAAACTTTACTTAAAATATAAATCCTTGTGTGTATTTTTACAGTGTTAATAAAATACTTTTTTTTTAAACACAATTCTCAATACCCCTTATAACAATACGCATTCTTAAATTTTAATGGGAAACTTGATATACCTGGCATAGTATTGGCGTAACAAAGTTACAAAAAATACATGCAAACAAATTGATAGCGTCCTCCTCTTCAAGTCGGTTAAGCGGATATCACACTGCACCACACGCTCGCGCCGCTCCGGGTTGCGGCGATACGAATTTTATCCATTTTAACCATCATCTCAGTTGCGGTGGCCGGTGGCAGTGTTAAACCGTGCAGTTTTTATATAAAAATCGAGATTTTTCAATACAAAGTTAAAAACATCGCAAACCGGAGCGTCACTATGCAGTGTGAAATCCGCTGTAGAAATAGATAATTCATGAAAAGCTAACGGTATTCATAGTGCTCACAAGACCTGCAGATACATATATCGCCATCTATTAATTATTTAAAACAACAATATGTTTAATCAATGCTAACACATCTATCGCCATCTATGAAAAAAAGTAGTAACTATGAGGTACAGCCTACATCTACAAAACCTATTCATCACTTGTTATATTTTTATTATACAACAAAGGGGGCGTTATAAAAATTTGTCGTCGCAAATATCAACTTAGGAATCTTTGGTTTTTTTCTACGTGTTCTTCTGAAGGTCTTATTAAAAAAATATATACGCTATCGGCTTTTCTACCCATCAGATATTAAAGTAAAACAACTTTTGTTTTGTCACTAACACCGTGGTGGGTGGCAACAGTGAAACTAGGTGGTCGACTTTACCTTTCTATATATTTGCTTAGTCGTGTTCCAGTAAGTCGTCCGGCTACTTATACTTGAATTTGAAGACTTACTTAATGAAAGTCTTATTTAACATCCCAATATCAGACTTATGAAGATTTATCGTTACCACCTCTAACAGATCTAGATAAATACAGTATCTTTTTTAGCATCAGCTAAACTGAAGACGTTTTTGGGATCCAGATAATCCAGGTCAGGAAGTGCTTTTCCTTGTTGCCTATTTCACGCTTTGCAATGTTATGAACCAAATTAAGAAGATCACTGATGATAGAAGAAAGGCAGTGTGAAGCCACTTGCCCGGGTAGGGATCCGCCGCCTTACCTATTCCTGCCACCATAATGCCATAAACTTGAGAATCAGGCCTAATACCCGGGGTGTAATGTGATTTGCTCAGTGATGTCTATAGACTACCGTTGTTTCTTGCCATTAGGATTTGTGCTTGTTAATCTCCGAAATAATGCAAAATAAGCACTTAAAGAAACTTGCTGCTTACTGTTTTTTTTTATGATATTGGAAGGTAAACAAGCAGACGGATTTCCTGATAGTAAGGAATTCACGCTGACCAGAGACACTAAAGGTGGTAGCAGTGCGTTGCCAAATTGAGGCCGGGGTGTAAGGCCTCGAGCAAAAGTAGGTTTACCGGCTACCTTGCCCTCCAAACCATGTTGCAACAGCATCCAAGATACCGAGTACAAACGCAGGCGGCCATTAAACAGGGCTTGTTCATATATCTCAAATTTAAAAAAATAGTAAAAAAAAGTTACCAAGTGGTATATCGGTGCAGGTACAGCAGGTTGCCTGGATGATACCACAGCTTTAGACATTTATGACATCATGGCGTAAGTGCTTACCGTAGTCGTGCTAATAGCTATCTAGCAGAGAGGTAGATGGCCTATTCTACAGAGAGGATCCAGGCTAACACAGAAAAACAGTGCCTTTTTCGATCAGAAGAGTTGTTATTCTTTTTAATATAAGAATATTTATTTCACAAAAAAAAAGTATTATTTCACATAGGCCACAAAAGAAGTTTTTATGACGCATCTAAAAAATAAATTAAAAATAAAATAGCAGATAAAGCACTGACTGTCGTAGCGTTAAAGCGATTCATATAATGCAACATTCCATCGCGCCAGATATAATGTTGCATTATACGAATCTGATGTCTTACGAATCTGACGCGAGTTTAGAAGTTTTTACCCACTCCAAAAAAGTGCGCAACGCCGCTAAAGCCTCACTGCCGCTCACTCGAAAAATTAAATAAAATAAATGAAATAGAAATATACAAAATTTAT